>PVJA010006707.1:26258-71971 GCA_004027025.1 Myocastor coypus
AAAAAAAAAAAAAAAAAAAAAGAAAACACAAAGTCCTGAGACTGATTCCTGGTACTGCCCAAAATTTATTATATTATATTATACATATACATATATATATATATATATATATGTATATATATATATATATATATATGTTCTTTTGAGTCCTTACACTAGGGAGATTGTATGATATTTGCATATGTAGGTCTGGTTTATTTCACTTATAAGTATACATTCAAGACACATCTATTCATATTACACATATTATTTATATTTACAAATTTATTATAATATTTCTTTTATCTAAGCATGGTCTCATAGTGTGGGTTAGAAATGTCCCTGTTAAATGGCTCCTTTTATGAATCAGAAAATATGGAGCTAAGAGCTTTCTTTCTAACTTCACTATACTTCAGTAATTTCTAAGCACTTCACCTAAAGTTTCCGTTTGTTATTCTTCTGGATTTTGTTTCTGCAGCCATGCCCCACAGTTTGTTTCTTTGCACACTTTCAGTCATATCCCTGTTCTACCCACGAGTATAAGAGCAGTCTTGCAGCTCCTATTCATTATAGTATTTTATTTATGTATTTAAGCTAAGCTTGTAGTATAAGTTCACTTCTATGAAATATAATGCAAGGGACATTTCACAAATGCAGGTAGAAATATCTATGCTGATTGGTGCAGGGCTGTGAGTCTGTTTGTACACTTCATTTCTTTTCTTTATTTTTGTGTGTGTGTGTCTTTTTGAGACAGGGAATCACTATGCAGTTGAGGCTGGCCTTGAGCTCACTATTGTAGCCCAGGCTGGCCTCGAACTAGCACTGATCCTCCTGCCTCAGCCTCCCAAGTGCTGGGATTGTAGGCGTGCGCCACCACTCCCACCTTGTACCCTTCATTTCTGCAAATGGTATATGAGAATGTTATGAGAGCATTCTCTGTGTATATTATATTTCCGGAGAGAAAAGCTGAAAATATTATGTTTTGTTTCTGATTTTATAAAAGAAATATTTCAATGACTGCTTTATGATCATAAAGCTACTACTTAATGCACTAGACAGTTAAATCTGCTAGCATTTTATTTCATTAATTTTCATTTAAATAAGGAATAACAAGCACACTTTTATGCTATGTAAATTTCAGATGCAAGTTTGAGTATATTCTGCGATCTCTTTTTTTTTTTTTTTTTTTTTTGCGATCTCTATTAAACATTTCTGTGAAAGGCGGTGGTACTTAAAAATTATTTTTGTTTTTATTTATTTGGTACAAGGTCACACTACGCAGCTTGGACATGTTGTGATTCTCCTGTCTCTGCCTCCCCACACTGGGATTACAGGTGTGCCCCACCACACCCAGTTATGTTGGTCAGCAAGATGTGCCCTGAGTTCTGGGACTGGAATGGCATGTGGTACCAGGGATTGAACCAGGGTCCTCAGGCTTGCCAGGAAGCCACTTGGACTGCTGAGCTGTGATGAAAATTTTTATCCTTTACTATTAATTATATATAAACTTACCATCTTTTAGTTACACAGTGAGAAGTGCAGAACATATAGGCATTTATAAGTCAGGGCCATCTCAGAACTACTGAAAAGTCAATTCGTTTTCATACACTTGATATTCCTTTGCTCAAAATCACAAACTTGCTGCTGAGAGTCCTGTCCTAAGGAGAAATACATGACGGTGTACTGGCACTGATGTACTGGTGCTGTGATTCCCCACATGCCTGGTTGTGAAAGCACGGGGACACTGGGATACGAGTTAATGGTACACTCACAGAAGCTGGGATCCAACCAGACTCACATCTATCTCTCTACATATGCAACTGCTTCTACGTACATTTGTCAAGTGTCCCCTGTATTAGATTTCTCTCATACATGAGAAGAAAAACTAAACTAAGGTTCCGATTAAAAGTGATTTATGCAAAATTACTCACAAACTGGCCTACATGTATATTTCAGTTCTCAGTTTAAACTAAAATCCTCATTTGATGTATGCTATGTGAGATTCAAGAAACTTCATTATATTTATTACTTTGATATATTTTACCTTTCTTATAAATATATATAGAGATAGATAGATCCTACTTAATATTTTGTTCATTTTTCTCGTCCAATTATCAGAAGAAAAATATATAATGCAAAAATACAATTTTCCAGATTTATTGAAATATGCTTTAGAAACATACTGAATACATTTGAGGCTTCATTATGGAATGTTCTTACACGCATTATGAAATGATTAACACAGTAGAGCTCATTAATATACATGTCAGGGGCTGGGGAGATAGCTCAGTAGAATAAGCGTTTGCCTGACAAATGCAAAGACCTGAATTCAAGCCCCAATCTCTCTCTCTCTCTCTCTCTCTCTCTCTCTCTCTCTCTCTCTCTCTCTCTCTCTCACACACACACACACACACACACACACACACACACAATCAAGTTGCATAGTTTCACATTTTTTTGTGTGCCGAGATACTGAAGCTCAATTATTGTAGCACACTTTGGGTGTAACACTGACAACCTGAAAACTATAGTCATCATACATTAGATCTCTAAAACTTACTTATGCCATAAAATTAAATCTTTGATCGGGCCCAGTGGGATGGCTCAGTGGTCTAAAGCACCTGCTTGGGAAAGCTTGGGCGGTTTCAGGGACCGCAGTTCAATCCCTGGCACCACATGCTGCGCCAGCCCTGCCCTTGGGGTGGACTAAGCTGGCCATAAAAATGAGTGAATAAACAAACGAAGGTTCTGAAACAAGAAAAAAATAAATAAATAAAATAAAATAAATAAATCTTTGATCAATACATCTTCACATCTTTCATGCCTACTTTTGGATAACACCCTCTGCTCTACTTCAGTAAATCTGACTTTTTAGATGCCACAAAACAGCTTGAAGATTTAGATTGCTTAAGTGCCATGGTCATTATAAATAATGTTGCCAACAGAATGGAAGTATAACTTTTGAGAAACTGAATTAATTTCCTTTGGAAATATTCCCAGAAATAGGATGGCTGGAGCATAAAGTAGCTAATATTTTATCTTTTTGGTTTGACCATTTTGTTTTCCATAAAATCTATACAATAGTAACAATTTAATTTCTCATCAGCAGAGTACAAGTGTTTATTTTTCTCAACATCTTAGACAACACTTAATATTTTTTGTTTTTTGGTAACAGTCATTCTAAAGTTTCAGGTCTATAGGTTGTAATTTGTATTTTTGATGTTTTACTACAATTTAATATATCTTGATAGTCTTCTGGTACTTCATATTTTGTGTACTTCCATAATATTTTATATTTCTTGGCTAATTACCTATACAGTTTCTGAAAATTTTGACCAGATTTCTTTTTTTTTTTAAGTTTATTTATTTATTTATTTATTTATTTATTTATTTATTTATTTTCTTGTTTCAGAACTTTTGTTTATTCACTAATTTTTATGGCTGGCTCAGCCCACCCCAAGTGCAGGGCTGGCACAGCATGTGGTGCTGGGGATCGAACCACAGTCCCTGAAGCCGCCCAAGCTTTCCCAAACAGGTGCTTTAGACCACTGAGCCATCCCGCCAGGCCCCTTGATCAGATTTCTTGCATCTTTTGCTATGTAGTCTATTGAATGTTGACAATATTTTCATATCAACTCAATCCGATGCCATATTATTAAATATTTTCTATTAGTTTTCCTTTATTTCTGCTGATTATTATATTTTGTTCCTCAGAAAATTTATTATTCTTCTTGAAACTTATGAGCATATTTTTCTCTTGCAGAATGTGCTTTCATTGTTTCATACAAAAAAACCTGTGGCATACATGGAGTTCAGTCATGCTTTACTTGCTTTGTTTAATAATTCTACAGTGTTACACCTTGTTTTTTACAACTTTCAATTATTTTGGGTTTATTTCTTATATTTCTTGAGATGCAATTTCATTCTTTTGAGTAAGGAGATTTTCAGTACTTCACTCTTGGTAGTGAACAGGTCATTCAAATGGAAAATCAATAGGCACACAGCCCAACAGAATGATGCTACCGACTGTATGAACTTCACAAACATGTGCAAGTTTTTCATTTTGTAGCCAAATGGAGATTCTTGTGCAGGACACATGAACTTTCCTTAATTATCTACTACATGGTAAGACCCAAATAAGATTAAAATATTCAAGATGTTCCTGCCTCTTTTACAATATTTCAGACCCCAAATTCTTTGGCAGGTCATTCTCCTGTTTCCTTGTAACTTTTCTCATAGTTCTTTTGGAACTAATGAATTTTGCTTGATGTTATGTACTTATATGTTTATTAATTTATCTATTTAGTTTAACTGCAACATTTATCCAAGTAAATAGTTTTGGATAGTAGTCCCATTTGAATAAATATATCTGTTCCTCATTGAGAGGGGTGTAGGATGCAAACTTTGCTTTAAGACCAGGTTCCCGCTCTCTTGTAGAAAACATATTTCAAAAGAAAAATATTCAGCTATCAACAATTTCAACTTGTAGACTGAAGATGAAACTCAGCATCTGGAGCAGACTGTATTCCTTTAAAAGGCATTAGAATCATTTGAAGAGAGCCTCAGATTTCACATAAATAATATGATCTTATTTACTGTCTTAATAGATATCCACCATTTAGGTGGACCAGTGTAAAAACATAGCTGCAATGAAGACTTAAGAACTAAGGCAGTAGTCTACTAATCAAAGCTGAAGAAAAAATCTTCACAGTCCTATACTCTTACCTAGAGGAACTTTGCTCTGATTATACAGATCTCTAAGTGTCTCTAGGTGCTTCTGCAAAACATGAGCCCAGATCCTGTGAATTGACCTTCAGTGGGAAAACTGAAAAGAAACTGAGTTATAAAAGCTTATGGCAAGTAGAAGTGCTCTTCTACCAAAATAATTACAATAATAATTACAATTACAAAATAATTACAACAATAATTACAATATCTTGAAAACTTACAATATTGATTATGTCCCCCATAAAATCATCCTTAGGGGGGAAAGTTGCAAAATAAAACTTTATGAAAGAGAAGTGTTTTTTCAGTTTAAGAAGCCAATGAAAAAACAAATTTAGAAGTAAATGTACCAAGATTATTTCTGATGTGCTATTTTTTGAGTGGGGGTCAATATTTATTTCTTTTTACTTCCTTTCTTTCTCTTCTTGTATGCCTTCTATATTTCCTTTCTTTCCTTCCTCCCTTCTTATCCCTCACGTTCTTTCATTTCCTTCTTCTGTATTTAGCTGACTCTTTACCCCATGAGGTTAGTCACTTAACCATCCACATGTACAGACAAATTATTGACTATATGGTACCTGTGATTTATTTCTCACAATTTAAAATACACTATCAACTACTAGAGATTTTTAAAAGCTGAAAGAATAATTCGCTTTCATTGCACATCATTTTCAGCATGAAGGAGAAATTTAAGTGGATGCTTGCAGGTTTTGAACCAAGATTACTTCTTTGACTATGTCATCAAAATGAAAAATAAAATTCTTCAATAATGAGGTTACCTCTGCTGAAATTGTTATGAAAAAGAAAGTGATAGTTCAGTTTTGTTTCACTCTGTGAGATGAGAAAATGACCACAGAGAATTAAACCACATCACTAGTTAAAACTGTAGAGGGCGATGCTTAAAATTTTATGGAGACAAAGTGACTCAGAGATGGTATAGAAGGAGAAGTTCAAGGGAAATGTTAGCTTTACAGCACGGCTGAGCCAACATGCCATCCCAATATACAGCCTATGTAAAAAAGTCACTGGTTATCAACAATGGCATGCATAGTTCATGAGGTGAAAAGGTGAGGAACTGCGTGACAAGAAATGCCACGTCTAAATTAATATTAATTCTTGGGGTGGTGGGATGGGTCAGTTGTCTAAACCACCTGCTTAGGAAAGCTTAGACGGTGGCAAGGACTGCGGTTTGATCCCTTGCACCACATGCTGCACCAACCCTGCTCCCAGGACAGGACAGGCTGAGCTGGCCATTAAAAAAAAATATATATATATATATATATATATATATATATATATATATATATATTCTGTTGCAAAGATGGCCACAATGCCAGCGAAGTGTTTTTCTCAGAGTCCTTCTCATAGTTGAGATTTTACTTATCATTGCAAGAGTCATTTTCAATAAAAAAAAGTCCATGTTTTAGGGTTAACCATTACTCTCAGCTCTCTTGGTCATTGGATATATTACAGAAGTTAATAATACATGAAATGTCTAAAGTTAAAAGAAAAAGATGTTTTACAGTATTTCATTGACATTGAATTATCCATTAATAGACAAGTTTAATCAAAATGATATTTAATAATATTGTAATGTACTTTTAATGTCATTAATGATGAAATCTTCAAAATGATTATTAGTAGATATTTCCTTAGATAATGTTATGTAATGTTTGTTATTTATAACCTAAGAATTTGTCTTGGAATTCTTTAGAAAATTATACTAAGAGTTAATATTTCTCAGTATTTAACAAATATTAATTGAGTTAAAATTTGAAAACATTGAAAGATGGTGTTTTTATTTTCTTCTTTACCTCTTTACTTCTGTGTCACACCGCTAATAAAATAAAATTAGCTCAAAGTTGAAAAGAAAACACAAAAAGGATAAATTTAAGGAAAGCACTGATAGTTTATTATAAAAATCATTTGTGAGTATTACTTTTTAAAGAGAAGAAAGGAGAGATTCAAAAATTTCAGGAGCACAATTAATAAGAAAATCACCAGAAACTCCAGTGTGTCCCTGTGGTGGCTCAGTGTACACTTTCGTCTTCTCATACATATCTCTGGCTAATCAGGACACAGATCATGCACAGAAGAATCATTCAGAGGCCCAAATCTCCATGACTCTGATATAGTCGCTTTAAATAGAAAGATGTATGATGACCCTCAGTCCTCAGAGCAAATATATTTATGTCCCCAACAGAGTCTATTCCTGTTAGACCATCTCTGAAGCCACAAGATAAACTCACACTAAACACATAAATAATTGCATTGATTCTTTTTCTTTTTCTAAGTTTTTTTTTTTTTTCCTTGTTTCAGAACCTTTGTTTATCACTCATTTTCATGGCCTATTCAGCCCACCCCGAGGGCAGGGCTGGCACAGCATGTGGTTCCGGGGATCGAACCACGGTTCCTGAAGCGGCCCAAGTTTTCCCAAGCACGCGCTTTAGACAACTGAGCCATCCTGCCGGGCCCCTCTTTTTCTAAGGTTTTTTTTTTTCTCTCTCTCTTTTTTTCTTTTTTTTTTTTTTTTTGTGCAGCGTCTCACTAGACAGCTCAGACTTGTAATGATCTTTCTGATTTCTGACTTCCTAGCACTGGGATTACAGGGCAGATTTTTTTCTGAAGAATAGAAATCAGTATACTTGCTGCTTATCATGGCTTATGGTTTTTGCAAGGTAAACAACATGGTACAGGACACATTTTATAATATTACTTTATAATATATCACGTAAGAATTACATACTACGAGTGCAGGAAATCTATCCACACACTAAATATTAAAGAATCCAGGTTCAGGCCTAAGGCTTATGTAGATACACACATTATTCCAGTCTCACATGCCAGATAATCTCAACCTTCACAGACAGGAAGATGTTATTACTTATTAAGTGTATGAAAAAATTTGAAATGCTCATAGGGTGCTATTGACTGATGTTGCAAATACTACATATTTTATGCTTACCTCTTTTTTTATATATTTTTTTTAATTTTATTTATTATTTATTTTTTTCTTGTTTCAGAACCTTTGTTTGTTTATTCACTCATTTTTATGGCCAGCTCAGCCCGCCCCGAGGGCAGGGCTGGCACAGCATGTGGTTCCAGGGATCAAAACTTGGTCCCTGAAGCCGCCCAAGCTTTCCCAAGCAGGGTCTTTAGACCACTGAGCCATCCCGCCAATGCTTACCTCTTTTATCTCCACCGTTTCCACCCTTTTGTCACACTCTTCCTTTATTAAGTTAATAATATGTAACATTGGCATTAACATCTTTTAGAAAGTAGAAAGTTATTTTCAACTGATCATGCAGAGCTGTGGATATTATGAAGTTCCTGGTTCATTAGAAAAGCCATTCGGGGGAAAGTTTGTGTATTAGGAGGAGAGGAGTGCATGCAGAGGGTTACTGTAGGATTAACCTTTCCCAGTCAGTATAGGCAAACTTATCTGAAATTCCTTTTCCTTTTTCTTTCCTTTTACTTCAGATTTTTGTGGTTTCTGATAACAAGCACAAGCAGCAAAACAGCACCCAGGATGTGGACCAGGAGATGTTTTTATGCTGAGGAGCAATGATCAGGATCATTACAAATATAGCAGGCCCTGATCCGGGATGGCCTAGCGCTTATACGGGACAAGCAAGCAGAAAGTACAGAGACAGTATAGCTTTCACATGGAGATTAGATTACATAATGCTATGTATGCTATATATCCCAGTGATCAGCCCTTTCTAAGAAACAGAAGCAACTGGAACCACAACAGAAACTATGACCTAGGCAACTGAGAAACTGAAGTATTCTGGCTTGTCTGACTTAGGGAGCATTTCTGCTACATTGCGGGAGTTTCCATAACACTTGAGGCAATTTCATGCCAATCCAATTTCTGTAAAAATTAAAAATGCTCTTCAGATAATGTGTGAGGATATCTGACAATCCTGTCCAGACCACTGAAGCCTTTAAGGGGTGACTTGGGTCAACTTCCGGAGGAGAAACACATAGCTTTAGAAGGATGTGGAGAGTAGCGTTTCTCAGCTCACAACTTCAACTCCAATATCCTTGTTCTTCCTATTCTCACCTGTAAAAAATACAACACATATGTTGAAGAGTGGACAAGTTTGTAGAAGAGCTCCCTAAGAATGTAGATATGTACTAATTCAGCTCTCAGTGAGAATAAGATAATGAGTTTGGGACTGCATGATACATGGCATGTGCTATTAATCCTTTGTAATGGTTCAGCTTTTAAGAGAAAAAGAAATGCACATTTGCCTTCCTTGTAGGATGCATGTGAAATAAAACTCAGCTAGAAGAGCACTAACTTAGGTTCATTGTAGCATAGTGTGCATCTGAATGAACAAACATAATAATAGGTGGTTATTTCAAACAGAAAATGAAGATGGACTATGAATGTGATGTGATGTTCATGTGCTTTTTAAAAAGAGGTTAAAAGGTAGCATTAAAACAAAAGCTATAAATGATAAAGAATTTATATAAAATAATAAAAATTTCACTGTATTTGCTCTATTGCATAGTTGTCTTCAAATAGTTGCTCATATTACCAGATATACAAATGAAAAACTGAAAGAAAAAAGAAAACAAATAAAAGAAAGTAGAGAAAAAAAAGGAAAAAGAATTTTTAAAAATAGACAAAAAAACAAGTTAAAGGCTAAGTGAACCTTTCCATAGACTCGCAGAAATCCATAGTACAGCTGGCCAAACCCACCTTCTTACATACATAACCACATCCCTTGCCCCTAATCCCTCTCCTGTCCCACTCCTAAATTCAGTATTTCCTTCCTTTTGAACGGGTTCATTCCCTTTTCCTAGTATCTATCTTGCCCTTCAGATTTTGTTTTCCCTTTGAGGTTCTTACACTAAGGAGAGAATATGGTGTGTGCCCATGGGTATGTGATTTATTTCACTTGAGTATAAACCTTAGTTGCATTCCTTTACCTATAAAGCCTCAAATTTATCCATTTGAGGATGAATAATACTACATGGTGTAAAAATATCACATCTTCTTTATCCATTGCTCAGTTGTTTGTCATTTGTGCTTCTTCCAAGATTTAGCTGTGACAAATTGTGCTGATATAATCAAGGGTGCACATATTTCACTCTGGTATGATATTTTTAGGTTTTTTTTTTTTTTTTGGCAAAATTCATAGGGGAAGAATAGGTGCTTGCTAAGTGGAATTAGCAGTTAGAAAGACAGTTCTGCCTTTCTGAGGAATCTCCATACTGATTTCCAAGGTGGATGTACCAGCCTGCACTGTCACCAACAGTGGATAAGGGTTCCTTTATCCCTATGACCCTTCCAGCATCTGTTATGGAGTGGCTTCTTGAGGATAACCATTTTTCTGGGGTGAAATGGCATCCCAGCATTGTTTTAATTTGCATTTCTTGCTGTTGAACATTCGTTCATATATTCACTTGCTATTTGTTTTTTGTTTTGTTTTCTGTTTGTTTTTGTTTTTGTTTTTCTATGAGAAGGGCGTTTTCACCTGAGATGCCCAGTTTTGGATCGGGTCTTTGTATTTTAGAGGCTTGATTTTAAACCTTAATTGTGTATATGTTCCACATAGAAGAGATTTTTAGATATAATAACAAAATTCAGTGATGTAGCAGGATACTAAGTCATCACTCAAAATCATTAGCATTTTTATACACAAACAAGGAATGTACCAAGAGAAAAATTAAGAAAACCACGCCTTTCACAATAACATCCAAATAATATAATATTTAGGAACCAATCTCCCCAAAGTACCATAGTTTATACTATGAAAGTTACAGTATGCTCATGAAAGAGATTAAAGAAGATTTTAGAAAATGGAAGGATATTCTTTGCTCCAGGATGGGAAGAATGAACATTTTTAAAAAGACCTTACTCCCAAAATTCTTTTATTTTTTTATATTTTTATTTATTTTTTTTTGTCTTTTTGAGACAGGGTCTCACTATGCAATTCAGGCTGCTCTTGAACTCGAACCGATCCTCCTGCCTCAGCCTGCCAAGCACTGGGATTATAGGCGTGCACCGCCATGCCCAGCTCCAAAATTCTTATACAGATTCAATGTGATCCAAATTAAAATACTATTAGTATACATCAGAGATCTAAAGAAAATATTCCTAAAATTCTCCAGGGACCAGAAGAGACCTAGTATATCTAAAGCAGTCCTAAGCAGAAAAGGAATGACAAGAGACATCAGAATACATGACGTAAAATATAATGTAAAACTATTGTGATAAAATCAGCATGACACTGAAACAAAGACAGATCTAAGGATCAGTGGAACACTTTAGAAAATGCAGACACAACTACAAACACACTCATCTACCTTATCTTCAACAAAGGGGCAAAACTTGTTTACTGGAAGAAAAACAAAGTCTTTAATAAATTGTGTTGGAAAAAATGGATTTCCATACACCTAAGGCTAAAATTAGGCCCATGTTTATCATCATATATCAAACTACAGTCAAAATGGATCAAAGATTTAAACATTAAAACATAAACGCTAAATCTCCTGAAAGAAAATATAGGTAGAAATCTTAAAGACATAGAGATAGGTAGAGAGTTCATAAACAAAAAACAAATTATATGGGAAATAGTTCAAAGGATCAACATTTGGGATTTCACATTCATTCATTCATTCATTCATTCATTCATTCATTCATTCATTGTTTTATGTATTTTGTATAGGGTTTTACTATGCAGCTCAGTCTCCTACTGATTCTTCTATTTCAGCCACCCCAGTGCTGGGATGCACCACACCAAGATACATCGCTATTCCCGGTCTTAGATGCTGTAACAGCAAGGCGCCTACATGATATGTGGCAGTGTGAATCAAACCCAGGATTTTGTCCTTGTCTAGGCAGGTGCTTAGACCACTGAACTATCCCTGTGGCCCTGGGCTTCTTGAAAAATGTCTGCACTTCAAAAATAATTTACCAACAGAGCAAAAAGAAACCCACAAACTGGGAGGAAAAATTTAGCCAACTATCTCAGTAATATTTGTCTTAGGTACTTTGCTCATGGACGATGCAAAATCCCTGGCATCCAAAGTTAAAGGCAGAAAGATTTTGTTAGCTCTTGGTTTGTAGAAATTTCAGTTCATTTTTGACTGACTCCAAGGCATGATGGCTTGGCACAGAACCAATAGCTGCAGCTGGGCAGCAAAAACAACAAGCGAGAGTGAGCAAGCACAAGCTTCTTTCTCACCCTTGTGTTGTATGCAGGCTACCTTCCGCAGGAGGGCGTAACACTCACATCCTAGTCTCAGGCTCTTCTGGAAAGCCCATCACCCATGTTTACATGAGGCTTTGGGGAGACATCCAGGCACAAAACTTAATACTACTCTATTGGCATTTGAATCAGTTTAAGTTACTTCTCTCAGGAGAAAAATACATCTTGAGTCTTACTGAGAATAATCCCAAAAGAAAGAATACACACCTCATTGCAAAGGGTTCTTGTAATGTTGAGAGACTAGCTGGTTGCTTTAATTTTTATTTTCAGACCATCACTTCAGAAATTTATATCAAGAGATGTACTTGGTTCCAAAATTGGCAGTAAAGTGAACAATTTATCATTTCTAATCTCTTTTTTTTTTTTTATTTTTTAGGGAAGGGTCTACATGGTGTTCAGAGTCTCACTATTAGATCAGATTTGTGGTGGTCCACCTGCTTACAGTCTCCCAAGAGCTGGGATTACAGATGCATGCTACCATGCCCAGTCTCTTTCATTTCTAATCTTAAAGACCTTAAATTGATGACTGTGTGTTATGGTAGTAACAAGATGAGATATATAATAGAAAATGTCTCATAGAAGTCATCTGTTAAATGGACAGAAATATAGAGAACTAGGAAAAATTTTTCACTTCAACTTTCCTTCCTTAGGTTCTTTCATTATCTTTATATACATACCATTTCACTTTATTTTTAATTTTTAAAGATTTTTAAATTTAAAATTGATTAAAAGTTCAAAGGAATAAAATTATACTTTTTACAGTGAGACCTTCTTAGAAAGGTCTCATTGCAAAGGAAATATTTAAAAATTAATTTAATTTATGTATAAAATAGCTTACAAACAAAGTTTGAAATAAAATTTATTCATTTTCAAGTGTCTTAAGTAAATGTAGAAAGTATGAATCTTTAAAAATACAACAGAATTTAACACCCAAATAATGTAAAATTGACACTACAGAAGCGTCTCCATAATGTTGTTAAATAAGTTAGACATGTGGCTTAAATATTGCATAATCAGGCTTATGCAAGACCCAAATTGAGTATACCTTAACAAAAACCAAATATACACAATATAAAACATATATAGAACTTTTGCAAGCTGGAAGAGGTTCTGGATATGGACAGAGAGGAAAAGAATGGAGAAATAGTAGAATAAAATTTAGGAGCTGTTAAACATGTATACTTACTTGCTATAATGAATATAAACATTCTGTGCTGCAAACACAGAATAATTCTGTTCACTTACACAAAATAAATGCATATAAAGCATAAAAATGTAATTCCTCAGATGTGTAAATAGCCAATAATAAACATAGACTTAGAAATCTAATAGGTGACTGGATTTCAGACAAGCTTCTTTAAATAATCAATATATCTGAATGCTAAGCTCAAAGCATAATACTGAGGAAAATATGAGCATAGTAATAAAAATGAAAAGTTACAAGAGAAAATCATGCTGGCAATGAAAAGTATAATGGAAAATGAAAGTACACTTGTTGCAATAAACAGAGAAAATGGTTCAGGGTGAAATCTTGCCACAGTAGTTGAAGAGCTAGCAATAAAATTTGTGTAGAATAAGTTTGAATCTTGGGAATGGGGGAAAAAGAAATGAAGAAAAATAATAAAGATTTCACGCTTCTTGAAAAAAAATCAAATTTCATTGGAACTCAAAATAAAGGTAGAGGTAAAAGAAGACATAAAAATATTGATGTAACAATTTGTAAATTATTAAAATTGAAAATTATGCATTAAGATGTCAAAGGAAGACTGAAGTGAAAGGGGAAACAATGGGAAAACAGACAATGACTACATAAGGTTGATAATGTACGAATCAGAAACAGTTTGGTTAAAAAAGAAACAATCTCCATTTTTATTTTAATTTTAAAGTGAAAAAATAGCTAAAGCAAGATAATTGGACAGTTGCAGAAAACCTCACCAAGTCCTGTGTTGTTACAGCACCATGAGGTCAGATCTCTAAGTATCTCAGGTCTGCTATCAAAAGTGAAATATGCTAAGTCAGAAAATGTATTTCACAGAGGGTGATATTTAGTGGAAAATAAGTGAAGATCCTCACACCATTAATTACAGGAATTAATGTTGAATAGAATAGTGTCCTTAAGAAAGGAAGAAGGATAAGTGAAGATTAACCACCAATCACATGTCTATTGCAGCATTAAAAATATCCACATTGCTATGTTCTTTTAATATGCATACCAGTCCTATACATTGAAGGCATTTTTTGAACTTTATTTTATACGTGTTTGTAGTACCAGATATTTACATTGCAGTACTCAATTTACATTCACTGAAGGTAGTTTTCAGAATGGGTCAGGATCAGCAAAATACAGAGGACTATACTTTGACAATAATAGGAGAGCCACAGACAGGCAAGACAACCTGTCCAGGCAGAGAAGAGAAGCCCTCCCTGCCTCACGAGTTACAATTAAAACATCCTCTTCTGGGAATTGAAGAGCATTTGTAGTTATGTTGCATAGTGCCTTGAATGCTATCAAAATATGTCCTGATTAATTAATGTACCCAGGCTTGAATTTTGGATTATTCTTCTAAAAAGAAAGGAGATATGGAAAGAGATGAACTATGATATTTTCCAAAGTTCTTACAAAAATGTGAAGCATCTTGTTATACAGAAATAGAAAGGTGCTGTATAAAATGTCTGTTTCACATTCTGTGCTGATATCAGCAAAAAGTCTAGTAACACTGAATTAATTTTACTCTTCATAAACTTCCTCAGGGAGAAATTTTAACAATTAATACTTTGTAATGTGCTTTCACTTCATTGTTCTATGTGAATTACTATTTCAAAGTGTTCCTAGAAGTAGAGTAACCGGTATGAATAATTCATGTTGGATTGCTTTTCGTCAAAATATTTCTAAAAATAAAACAGTTATTCTAGATATAAGGAAGTTTTCAAAGTACGTTTGTTATTGTTTTAAAGAGACAAACTTTCAGAACAAGATAAAATAATAATAATTAAGACATTGCATATTAGTATCTTTGAAGAAGTTATTGAGGGCACAGGATATAGGGTTGAAATAATGTACAAACAATATTTGCACAAATTTTTCTTTTCAATGAACAAAGAAAAACCAGCAGTGGAATTATCTTGACTCTCTCAATAGATAGATAGATAGATAGATAGATAGATAGATAGATAGATAGAGAGATAGATAGATATAATATATATACATGATATATAATATAAATATATCTTCATATTAAATATGTATATATATAACTTCACAATATCTATTATAGATTATAACTGTGAGACAATGTGATGCTTACATATATGAGTCTGATTTATTTCACTTATGAGTATGGTCTCAAGTTGCATTCAATTATCTATGAAAGTCTCAACGTTTTCCTTCTTTGTATGAGTAGTGCTCCACTGTATACAATGTCACATCCTTTTTTATTTATTTCTCAGTTTATGGGCATTTGGATTGTTTCCAAGTTTTAGCTATTACAAAGTGGGTTGTGGTAAACATGGATTCACATGTGTCACTGTGGAAGATAGCCAGAAGAGAAACATCTGGGTTAAATGGGACCTCCATGTTTTTTTTTTTTTTTTTTTTTTTGTGTGTGTGTGTGTGTGTGTGTGTGTGTGTGTGTGTGAATCTCCACAGTGATTTATTCAGTAGTCAAGCTATGGTTAACTGGAAGTTCCAAGAAAATATGATAGTCCTCAAAAAAAAGGAGGATATTTATAATGTCAATCTCTTTTTTAAAAAAAAATACCTCAGCTCACCGTTATGTTTCTTGTCAACTTTATTGTTTGTTATTATCATTATTATCTACTTCTTATGGAAAGCAGTATGTGTGAGAGAAGGTCCAAGAAAGAGAATGCTGAGAAACCTTTGGTAGACTCTGCACTGTTAGGCAGTGCTCTTCTTGTTTGTTCTTACAGCCTTTATTTGTAGAACTGAATTTGAATCACCTCTAAAGATACTTGAACTCAGGATGGTTGACAAACTTCCCCTTAATTTATTTGAGAAACATATTCATAACATGAATGATAATTTCTAATTTGATTTCACATTTTCCTTTAAAATCTTGTTTACAATAAGATATCCCATCATTCATTTACAAAAATGTCTTGGCCTTTAAAAAAATGATCCATGGTAATTTCTCTTGTTTAAGAGGGTAACACCAGTGTGTTGCATTTTAACACATGTTCATTATTGAAGTAAAAGCTATATTTACAAAACTATTATTTAAAAATATTGCACTTGAAGTTTTCAACTGTATACAATACTAATGTTTCTTCAAATTCTTTTTACTGTATTTATAACATCTTATCATTTTACTTTCCCATTTCAGTGTTATTTTCTATTTTCAGACCGTATTAAATTTTTACTACTAAGAAGAAAGAAAATTGTAACATAGTACGCTACTTGAGGAGAGACAATGATACAAAAATACAAGAGAAAATGTTAATTTTTCCTAAATGAGAATGAAGCCAAAAGCTATGACAGATCAAAATTGCATTACAGTTATTGTACTGTCTGTGAACATAAAACCTAATACATGTCTGAAATGGTAACATATACTCTAGGAAAACAATTCATTCTGTACAACTGTAGTTTTTCAGAGTTTCTGGACATGTCTGGAGCATGCTATATACTTCATGTTGGCCTGTTACCACTTTAAGGCGTAACTGTGCTTGATGGAGCTCATCACAGTGTCTCAGAATGAATTTTATTGAAGAAAAAGAATCTGAGAAATTGGGCTTATTCATTTTAATGAAGCAATATTAGCCTTTTCTGACCTTAGAGAATTTACAGAATTCTTAAAGCCATAGACAAAATTCATTCTAATAAATTTTCTGTCTACTTGAAAAGTCAATAAGAGGAGAAAATTAACTTGAAATTGGGAAAATAGTGATTACAATTGAAACTCACGTGTAGCCATTTCATTCACAGCATGGGATAAGCTATGAATGAGGCTAAAGTTGCTGGAGTAGTAGTAGAGAGAGAGAGAGAGAGAGAGAGGGAAAAAAGAGAGTGTGTGTGTATGAGTGTATGTGTGAAAGAGAGAGAGAGAAAGAGCAATATGATTCCAGCAAGAGTGGCTCTTTAGAAGAGTACATTTAAAGTCACATAAAAGATAAAACTTCTGAAAAAATAATCACCAATCAGAAGATAGCATTTCAAATTATATACATTTTATTGATCTTATCTAATTCATAACCATAGGCCATGGACTGTTTAATTTTGTACAGTGAATATCCCACTACTAAAACATATATTTAGTGTACAATGACTAAGTTTTGAGTTTTGCAGATTCAGCACATTAAAATATCCTTGGTGGCTTTCTTTTTTGTGTGTGTGACTTTCATTTACTAATACTATTTTACAAATTAGTGTTTTTTGCAGTGTTTATGTACAATATGCTTTCAAAAACCAGAGTAATCTGTTAGCTCTCATCTGTCAGAGATAACTTAAAACAATTTCCAATAATGTTTAGGTCTGCAGTATTAAAAAATATTCTGTAGGAATAACATGTATCTCTTATTAGAAATTCAGGCACAGAAACTTTTGAGGGAAATATTGGTAGAATTACTCTATCAGAGTTAATGATTTGCATTTCCACTTGTGTGCGTACAGGGTAAATTCAAATAATGTCTAATATAAAAGGAGAGACCTTCGTGGAACATTCTTCAGTGAGATGATGACAGCTCAGAGCTTAAAGTTTTTGTTTTTGTTTTTAATTTTGTACAGGGCCTCACTATGCAGTCAGACTTGTAGTGATTCTCCTGTTTCAGCCTCTCCAACACCAGGATTACAAGCGTGCACCACCATGATTGGTTTCCGTGGGTGGTTCTGTGTGGGGCCAGCGTGGCATGAGGTACTGGGGAAAAACCTGGCTCCTTGCACTTGCCAGGCAGGAGAATAGAACACCGAACAATCTACCAGGGACCTCAAAACTTTCTGTGTAATTAATTTCTCTTTTTATAGAGAAGGATGTTACCATCATACTTTAGTATGCATACATGCTTTTCATACATTTCTTAAGTTTTGTAAACGTTTCATAAGTCTTTCACAAGCCTAATTTTGATTTTAGCAGTGCTTATTGGCAAAGAATATGTGATCAATTCACATTTAAATATTAAGCTTAGTTTCCAACTTACTTAAGTGATGTGTTTTGCTTTTAGCATGGAGAATTGGGAAGACATAAAGGTTATGTGAGAACTTACAACATAATGATCCCCTTTTGTGCATTTTGAAGAAATATTTCCCTAGCTTTACTGTACACTAGACTTTTCTATTTCAAAGTATTGCTAAGAAAATCAGGATGGATGAGCCTTGATGTTTCTTTTACAGTATGTCATCAAATGTATATTTAATAATCTAAAGTGCAATATAATTTTGTATGGTGCATCGGTTGTCTCAGTAACTATATAAATGAATTTATACAATTCTTTCCATTTGACAAATTAATTTATTAATTATTTCTGTCTAGTGACTTCATAAGAAAATAATCATGAAATATAGCTGGTATTTCTAGTAATACCATGTAACTTATAATTGAGCTTAGTCAGGATGAAACCTGAGAATGTGTTTTAATGATTACAGGATGCTGTTCAGTAAAACTACAAAATTACATTGGGTAGCTCTAAGCACTTTGAGAAAATGTTGACAAATATGCAAACAGATAACTATGGAAACCTTACTAATTGTAGCCTCTAAAGCTATTTTTCATATTTAGTATTCTGCTTTTATTTTTTAAAAGAATAAATTGAGTAAATACAGTTACCATTTTTATAATTGTTATCTAATGTTTAATATCATTAGGCTTTTCAAAAATCTTTAAAAATAAATCATCAAAATGATGATTGCTTTATCTTATTTTTCTGGTCATTTTTCTGTCTTTTTTGTAGTTACATTTGTATAGTACTTTATGTTTACAATTTTTGTAGAGAAATGATACATGTACACAACACATTTTAACTATTTTTATGTCCTTTCACCTCTATTTTCTCTATCACTTATTTTTCCACTTGTGAAAGAGAAATTCATGTTTCCAATTAGTCATGTTCTATTTTCTTCGTTTGTGCTTTGGGTTTCACATAGAAGAGAGATGGTGTTTAACACTGTACCTGATTTATTTTAGTTAATAAGGCTTTAAGATGTTCCAAGGGCTAGCCAGACAGCTCACCTGATCAAAGTGACTGCTTAGACAGACGCAGGTGCTGGAGTTTGCTCTCAGCATGCTCAGTTGACCCCATTCCTGCGGTGTGTAGAGATGGTGATTGAGACTGAGTGTGGTGGCCTGTGCCTGTAATCCCAGCACTTGAGAGGCTGAAAACAATAGGATCACTCAGAGTCTGATCAGTGTAGTGAGATCCAGTAGACTCTGTACTAAATATATTTAAAGAAAGATTATTAAAAAAAGATTTCCTAAATGTATAGTTAAACTTGCATGTTTAATATACACAAAGCAATAAGTTTTGAAACACACACAGTCTATACTTCTGTGCCCATGTTCACATCCAAGTTTTCCCCTTAAGCCAATTATCACAGTTTCTGTTTATTATTACTTATGTGTGGAGTATTATACACACATTTCTAAAATAATTAAGTGTTGCGCAAAATAAGTTTCAGAGTGTTACATAATAAGCAGTTCTA
The DNA here is from genome assembly GCA_004027025.1 of Myocastor coypus. Taxonomy (NCBI): domain Eukaryota; kingdom Metazoa; phylum Chordata; class Mammalia; order Rodentia; family Myocastoridae; genus Myocastor; species Myocastor coypus. The sequence continues at coordinate 45,837 of PVJA010006707.1, forward strand.
GCTGAGAAAATTAGGTTTGCTGGCAGTAAAAAAGATCAAGCTGTCTTTGTTGGTGCTGTTTCTCACATAGGTCTATGGTACTCTAACTCTTGATCCTTGGATTACATCAAATGACTCACACAAATTACTTTCTAAATTCCTATACAATATGTCCCAATGTATAAGTTGGAAAAGCAAACCTATCATCGAAGAAATTGTGTTTCCTTTTTTGGGGTGAAATTTCATTAAGCAATGACGCTTTTTGAATTTTACTTTAAAATTATTACTTTTGTTTTGTGTTTCTACTCTCTGGTGTGATATTGGGTGAGCCACATTCATCACACACATTTAAAAAAATTTTATAGAAACTGTCTACAATTAAAATGTTAAGATTATTCACTTTATGTAAAAATTCGGTCCCTATTTCTCTATGGTTCCCTATGAATGTCTGTCCTCGCAGTGAAGTTGTGTGGACTTGCATAAGTAGTTGTTAAACAGAAAAGCATAAATTAAACTGTATTGTTAAGAGGATAAGCAAAAGCATCTTGTGCTTTGGTAGAATAAAGCAGTTAATAAAATGATTATCAGTAAACATGTAGATACTGATGATCTAGTTTTGAATCTTCTCAATATTCTAAGAATGTACTATGAATTTTCTTCTAAAAGAGATAAAATGTTTTTCCCTTCCCTTAGACTACTTTTAAATTCTACTCTAGTCTTGCAGTACTGTGACCTTTGAGTCAAGTATTATCAGGTAACACGATAATGAAACTCTAAGGCTGCAGGACCTTCTTGACTTTTCCTTAGCACTCTGAGTTAGGTACATCATTGTCTCTGCACAGACAGCTGCGAGATTTATAACATTTTAAATAACAATACAGTGCTGAGTCATGGACAATTCACTGCTCACCATGAGAGTCATATCACAGGCAAGTGAGCCACAGAGTTTCTTATTGGACTCTAAAGATCAAGGCTTCAAAAACAACCTGCCAAAAGAATAGCATACAGAACACACATTGTCTCAGAGTCATCTCCTGACAAATACCATATGCACTGTTTTATTTCCTTTTCTCAAAAGTGTTTTCAACATTTACATCCTTTGCACATGCACCAGCCTAATAAAGACCAGAAGAACACTGTATATTAAGTAGAACTGGCTTTCTATATGAGAAGAGGAAGGAGATTGGGGAAATTTCAGAGAGACAAACTAAATTAAAATTTACCAAGGAATTTCTTAGTTTAGGTTTATTTCTCAAATGAGTTATACAGTATTCTAACACTCTATTGTAGTAGAAATATTTTCAGGTTGAAATAGGTCATATAAAATTATTTTTTTATGTTAATTTGATATCTAAAAGAAGATTAACAGAAACACAAAACCTTAATAAGCAATATAGTATTTTAATTTTCACAAATTTAATACTATAAGTATACAATCTATGATAAATAGGTTTACTGTATTGCTTGTGTTAAACACAGTTAAATAATTATATTTCATCAATATTGTTCATTCCTTGGATAGTTATTGAAAATTTAGTACTGCTGAGAGCATATATTTTGTCTTTAAAATTATTACATGTAGATGCTTCATATATAAAAATTTTAGACTTTAGAAGTGAGATATTTTTGGTAGATTTTGAGTAAAACTCTTTCTGACAGCTAAATCTGTTCTTTGTTCCCATTCAGCTACCTTATTTTATCAAAGCGATAATATTCCCTTTAACTATCCTTAAGATTTACTGAATTTGCTTATTATTAAATCAGTAAAAAAAATATCATAATACCAGGTAGATAGCTACATGTTTGTAGTATAATAAAACTTTGTATTTTTATAGTAATAATTGAATTTATATTAGAAGCAGCACACATCTAGAATACCAGAATGACCAGCATTCCAAGCATAAAAACCTGTAAATTGGCTTTGTGTTTTAATTCCACAATTTTATTTTATTTGCAGAAGTAATATTGCATCTCGGTTCTGATTTTCTTGATTACGATTTTGAAAAATCTTCCTTTTGAACAGCCTACATGTCTATGATAATAATTTCTTTATATTGCCCACATCGTTCCTTGGAAATATACAAGATGTTCATTTCTGCAGTTCCATCCATCAGTGTACCTATGCTAGTCAAATAATTGCCTAAGCACTGTGACTATTTGGAATTTATCCATTGACTATCTAATAAATAAGTAATTTCCCTAGTTCTTAGTCATTATTGTTGAACTTTACATTGAGAGATAGGCATTAATATTCCCAGTCATCAACATTTTATAAATATTTCAGTTAGGCTGATGTTAGGCCTGAAAGGTACCCATTGTAGGTTGGGGAATCGTGGCAGCTGTGTTAAAAGGAATATAGAAGGACCCAACTGTATGCTTTAGAAGTAATTATATTGATGAATTATTATTTATTTATTTATTCATTTATTTATTCATTTTTGCTGGACTACACTTCGAACTCACGACCTTGCACTTGCCAGGCAGGCACTTGTGCCATGGAGCTACCTCCCTGGTCCCTTGATGAATTATTATTTTTTTTTTAGTTTTACTATATTAAGAAATGAGTACTTAGCAGAAAAAAATAGCAAGTTATTATATATCAAATTTTTAATATTTATTATGTTTTAAAAAGCATCAAAAATTTCTACATCAACTTTTGTTTGATTGCAAAATCTAAAAAAATTATATCAACTACAAGCAATGTCAATAGATACAAATTTTGATATCTAAAGCTGTTTTTACTCATAACTATAGGCAGGAAGGTTATTTTGAGTTATACTACAGTCTGAGCTACATACTCAGGTCAAGGCCAGCCTAACCTACATGGTGAATTCAAGGCCAGCCTGGACTACGTCATAGTAACACCCACTCCCATATATATATATATATATATATATATATATATATATATATATCAAGCAACACATGACAATAGTATAGTCTATGCATATGTGTGGTTTATGTACACAGCACATGTGTTTTGCTTTTTGCTTTTCTTTTCTTCTTTCCTCTTTTCCTTTCTTTTCTGTTCTTTTTTGAGACACTACTTGACATCTTGCTCATCTTGCTGCTTTGTTAGCTAATTATTATTCTATCATGCAGTATGCAGTTAACAGGAACTTAAAATATCTGCGCAATAAAAGTATTAAATTATTAACATGTATTGCACATTTGGAAATGAACATTAACATTTTCACATCAACTATGTACTTATAAAACCTAAAAGATAACAGCAGCAATAAATTGCTATATGAACGACTATGAAAAATGCAACAGAACTTTACAAAAGCAAATCTTTGTTTCAGTTGCCGCACTTGAGCACACTTCCCACATAACTACATGTTCCCATTTCTGGCCTACATTGACAGGACATGTACTTCACTTTCCTGTCCTTTTTGCAAGACCAACTTAATGTCTCACTGATCTTGCTGCTTTAGGAACTTCTTAGCATATTATGTGTTGTGAACTTAGCAGGAAAATAAAATAGCAAAAAAAAAAAAATCTGGCAAATATATCATTAGTGCTTAGAGCATACGTGCATACGTCACCATTTTTGGATCAGTTGTTTACTTGCTTAGAAAACCTAAGAGGTTGCATCAGAAAGAAATGCCCATGTGAACTGCTACGTAAATACAAAGAATAAAATAAACTTTATTTTCTTAGAAATAAAGCTTTACTTCAATTGTCATTCCCAAGTTAGTTTTCACACATGAAAATTACATGTTATGTATGCAAGTACTTTTTAATACTAATAGTGCATGTTTTGCTTTCCTGTACTTTTATCTCACACAGTTGAAATCTTTTGGGCTTTGTTGTAATGATAGAAGGTTCTGTGATGTTGCACCTGCATGGTCACCAGTAAGCTCATGGTGTGCTACATAAAGTTTCTGTGTCATTTCCCGGGCAAAAATTAACGTGCTTCCTCTGTTGTAAATGATTCATAAGTGCCAAGTCACAATCCTGTAAGAAAATGTCTCCGTATTTTTCCTTTGTTACTTTCTTTGGAATTTGCTGCACATGTTTAGCATTTAGTAAATACAACCATAGGCAGCACTTTGTGCCTATGGCATCACTGTTGATGCACAACTCATCAACATCTACTCCATCAGAGCTTTTGTGGTAAAAGGTTACTGTCTCAGTTTTCAGTTGTGTCGACATTTCTCTGTTCATGTTAACATCAGCAATACCAGTTTATTTTTCTTGTCCTATATGAAATCAAGTTACACTTCTTGAAATCCTTAAAATTCTGTTTTAAACTTTCACCATTGCATTGCAAATTTTTTGAATTATTTTTTGATTTTTTATTTTATTTTTTCTTGTTTCAGAACTTTTCTTTGTTTGTCTGTTTACTTACTTTTATGGCCGGCTCAGCCTGCCCTCAGGGCAGGGCTGGTGCAGCATGTGGTGTCAGGGATCGAACTGCGGTCCCTGCAGCCACACAAGCTTTCCTAAGTAGGCGCTTTAGACCACTGAGCCATCCTGCGGGCCCTGCAAATTTTTATCTTGTTCTTGCATAGAGTTCTTGTGCTTCTGATCTTGAGATCTGTTAGCAAATGCAACATCAGCTGGAAACTGATACCAACTGATGAACATCATATTTCAAGAAGCATGGGAGATGGTAGCAGCAAGTCTGTCCACATCATCTGGTTCATGACAGTGTGAATATAGAGCTAGTGGCTGAGGTACAGATACATTTCTAATTAGGAAGTATGTGTCGAGGATTACCGGGATATTAGGCAAGTGCAGGGATGGTGGTTCCATTTCTGGTAACACATGCCTATGAGCCCTGCCCCCAGGGCATGTTGAGCTGACCAAAGTCCATTACAGTGGTGTATACCCCTAATCCCAGTTCTGAGGAGGCTAAAAACAAGAGGATCCCAGTGAGCTGTAGCTGTGTAGTGAGACTCCATAATGAGCAAATACCTTTAAAAAGGAAGTATATTTCTTCGCATCTAAAGGAGCGTATATTTTTATAGCATATTTTAAAGTATTTTCCTTATTTTTTCTTTCCCATATGGTACATATATCTATAGTAAGCAGACTTTTATAAACAGTGACCTGAATTGGGTTCCTTCTACAAGAAAATATTTAAAAAATCCAATAAGCATTTCCTGGATAAAACCCAGCTGCTGCTGCTCTGGAGGTCCTGTGCACACCTGGCTGCTCATCTGCCAAGTGGTTGAGTGCACAGACTAGCTCCTGATTCCTCAGGTACAGCTACTGTGAGCGCCACATAGATTCCACTGTGGCAGATTAGATGGCCACAGAATAGAATTGTATGGGTGTCTTGCCCCTTCATGGTGTTCAGTGACATTTATGCCAAAAAATGTTGGAGGAACCAGTATGTGTGCAAAAAATCTCAATTTTATGCCTCTGGGTGGGTGTATGCATATTGTGATTTGCAGTGCCCCATGAATGTCCACATTGAACATTGCTTCCTGTATCCCTCAGGCTCAATATCTGAAATACACCCTTGAGCCATGCCCCAGGGTGAGCTGAGCTGGCCAAAGTCCAGTGTAGTGGAGAACACCTGTAATCAGCACTCAGGAAGCTGAAAACATGAGGACCACCATGAGTCCTAGCTGCATATTGAGACTTTAACAACCAAATACGTTGAAAAAGGAAGTATATTTCTTTGCATCCAGAGAAGCATATATTTTTATACCATATTTTGAACAGCTACCATCATGCTAAAGAACATAATTTTATTATAAAAGAATGGAAGGAGCTATGGTAACCCACAATAAAGTCCCACATTAATCAAGTCTGAAAACAAACAATTTGGTAAGCACAAAAATCTTCATAAGTTTTACCCTTACATACAAAATATAGGAATAAGCAGTGTAGAAAAAGGATTATCATCAAAAGTATGTACATTAATAAATACTTGGTATTATGTTTATATTCAATCATATTTAAGATAATTAGAAACAAACAAGAGAGCATAATTTCTAAATAAAAGTCATTTTTCAATACTTAACAAATATTTTGCCTAAAGAGTATGCCCTCAGGCTGTAAACTGGCTGATAACTAAGATCTAATAGTAAGTCCCTGAACATCCTGTACTTTCTTAAAAATATACGAGAGAGAGACAGAGACAGAGACAGAGTCAGAGTCAGAGAGACAGAGAGACAGTATGCTAAAATGCCTATTTTTTCCAGCACATCACTAAAAACCATCTAAAGTTACAACACCTTGGTTTTCTTTATTATCATCCCAAGAATCCCAGATATGCATATTCAAAGGTAGGTAATAATTTCAAGAAGAAACCATTTTAAAATCAATGAAGGAGACAATTCCTTTAGGCTTCTTTTAAAGAACTACAATATAGAGTGAGTAATATGTCACTAAGAAGGTGCTGCTCACAGTGGCAGAAACTGAGAAATACAAAAGCAAGGAACTATTGGGGTTCGGTGTCTGATGCAGGCTCCTTCCCTGCATAGTAGAGGGTGCTTTCTGCTGTGTCCTCGTGCCAGAGGGGAAAGGTGTTCCATAGACCTCTTTTCACCCACTTGGACTTTATCTCTCTCATCATAACGATTTTCTCAAGACCTAATTACTTCCCAAAGGACACATTTCTCAAAATCATCACTTTAAAGTATTAGGTAGCATGTTAATTTTGACCAGGAACATATATTTTGATCACAGAAATATGAAAAAATGATATGCAACTCAAGGATAAAAGAGAAAAAACACCATGGCTTGATTTTTATTATTTAACTGGGATTTAAAAATAACCAGACATAGTGTTATTTGGGCTCTTACATTTATAGCAGCACAATTTGCAAGGGCTAAAATTTGGAAGCAGCCTAAATGCCCATTAGCTTTTTTTTTTTTTTTTTTTTTTTTTTGAGACAGAGTCTCTCTATGCAGTTCAGGCTGGCCTTGAGCTCACTTTTGTAGCCAAGGCTGGTCTCGAACTCGAACCGGTCCTCCTGCCTCAGCCTCCCGAGGGCTGGGATTACAGGCATGCGCCACGATGCCCGGCTCCCATCAACTTATTAATGGACAAAAATGATGTGGGTTTTTATGTAATGGAATTGTACTCGGTCATAAAGAAGGACAAACTTGAAATTTTTACTAGGTAAATGGGTGCAAATTAAGACTTTACTCATAGTAAAGTAAATCAGACTCATATGTGTAGAGATCCCATTGCCTCACCAGGGTAAGAAGCCAAATGAGGAAATAAACTCCAAAAGGCATGCAGAACATTTATTATTAAATGTGAAGAAACCGTTCAACAGAAAAGACAAACTGATGGGAAAGGGAGGAAGACCATATATATATATATTTAACTTGTCTCTCCTAGTTGCTTGAAAACAAACATCTGTTAATATTATTTGGACATTTGCAAAAGCAAAAGTCCCATTATTTTGTTGTATACACCTTGTTTTATCTTGGTCTTCACCATCCAGCAGAAAAGTCTAACCACAAGATATAAAAAGTAAAGCTATTTTAATATGTTGAGCTGAAAAAGATTCAATTCAACAACTTGTAACATGGCCAGTTCTGCTGATAACCTACTACTATTATGGACTATTGGACTGTACTGGGTTATTTTGATGAATTTATGTGCCTGCAATATTTAACTGGCAATGGAATACCCATCTCTCACAAAACAAAACAAACAGGTAGAATATAAATGAACAAAAATTTTGTGGTGAAAATGTAGTTAGAATAGATGTACAGCTACTTTCTCTTAATTCAGTGAGAAGAAAGATTTGTACTAATAGTGATTACATGAGATATCATGTCTACATCTTGGACTCTGAGTAGTTAGGAAAACAAGAAAATGCAATGCTATTTCTTTCTAATTGAAGTTGATTTCATATATATATATATATATATATATATATATATATATATATAAAGTTATGATAGAAAAATGCTACCTGTACATTATTTCATGCGTGTATCTTATAGTCTGATTAAATTCTATGAAGATAACAATGCACAATGTATTAATTATTGTTACTTTCCTATTAACCTCATTTAAAGCTCTGGTTTTCGTTTTATTTGATTACTATCTTTCCTCTCTTTAAAATTAAAACAAATAGAAAATCCCTAGTATTAAAGAAAACCCAGGAGCCTATACCTGCATGACTTAGTCATTTCCTTCATCGTTATATCCCATGCTGGATACCCACAACTCAGAGAAGTTAATTTTGCTTCATGTTGCAGTCCACGTTTGCCAGGCTCCAAGGCAGAAGGGACCTAGCGGAAGAGCCTAGGTGAGAGAAAGCAACCACACCTGTGGTAGCCAAGAAGTAGTGAGGAAAAGGAGGAGCCTGGGTGTGTGGCCCACCTCACCCAGTTAGGATGTCCCTGCCAAAGCCATCAGGTGCTCACCTCACAGGTGAATGAGTCCACAGACAGCATGGTAATGTAATTATCTCTCAAACACTTTGAGTCTTGGCAGCAAGAACAAACTGAACTACAGAATTTTAGAAACTGAAGAATTTGGGAAATCAGCCCTTATTTTAGCAATAACCCAGAAGACACTACTGTGCAGAAAAGAGTTACCACCTTGTCAAGAGATGCTTAATCACACTCATTTGGAATAAGGCAGTATTCATTACTCTGTAGTGAACAAATATATAGCCTTATGTTTACATAGGATGAGTTCTTTTGTGGAGGAATTTATTCCACACTTTTTAATAAATTAGAGACTATAGATGATGAAGATATAAAGTGACCCTACATTTGGGAAGGAACTGAAATAAACAAAAACATTTGTAGTTAAAAGTGTATATTCACTATATCAAGAACTGTAAAACACAAGGGTTGGCGAGATAGCTCAGCAGACTAAGTACCTGCTTAGGCAAGTGCAAGGACATATGTTCAATCACAGACACTACATGTCACAACTGTCCCAGCCCCAGGCACACTAAGTAGGCCACTGAGCCAGGGAGTGGTGATGTAAAGCTGTAACCCCAGAGCTGAAGGGGCTGAAAACAGGAGGATCACTAGGAGTCAGAGGTATGCAGTGTGATCCTGTGCCAAATACATGAAAAGGATGTAAACTACACAGCATTTTTTTCAGAATATGAAAATATTTTAAAATCTACGCTTCACATTGTCATAGCTGAATGTTTATTCAGATATGGAAAAATATTTTGAAATGTAGACATATAAACAAAATATGTGTGCTTTCTTTCCAATTTAATTTAAGAAGCAAATAATAGAGAAACATATGCTATACTTGTCCAGGTTTCATTGGTTTGAGAGGTAAAATGAATAGAACCTTATAGATAGCATGACTGGCATCATGCTATTAAAGTAGAAGGCAACCAAATTGGGGTCCAGAAATTTGGTTCAAGTGGCAAGACTAAGAAAACAGGAATGTAGGAAAATTATGATAGATGTGGCAGGTTGGGTGAGCACCATCAAGATATCCCTGAAAAAAATACCATATCCAACCAACCATAAGGACAGCAATTGACTGACGGCATTTATTCAGCCCCTGGGCTCCACTGCACTGTTTAAACTATCCCATGACCTTCCAAGGATCTGCTAGGAAGTGAGTAATTAAGATAATAGTGCCAAACAAGTAGAGTGAAGATGTGCAGTGTACAAGGTCATAAGAATCTGAGTGTGGACATTATATGATGCAGATGTGAACTGATATTAATAATATCAAGAATGAAAGGGGGAACGGGAAATTAGAGGATAAAGAAAGGAGGTGGAGCAAAGGGAATTCAAACAAGTAAGTGAAATATATTATGTACATGTACTGACTTTCTGGGATGATTGCAAAATGCTTGTACTATAAAGATACTAATGAAAACATAATAAAGGAAAAAAACAAGATAACAGTGTTAGGAACCAGCCACTTTTCACATTGTGACACTCCTTTATGAGGCAGATGCCCCACAGCTGCCTGTTAGCCTGGCGAAGTCCTCCTTAGAGACTCACAGTCACTGGGGACTCATTCCTCTTTTCTCCATCCTTCTTTCACAGACACAAGACCTCCACAGCTCACTGCATACATTTCCTCTGTATGGCAGCTCTGTCTTTTTTTTTTTTATCTTTCATGGACACATTGAAAAATTTTATCTTTGAATTTTAATACCATCTTGTGTCTACGTCAAGGAGGACTCAATTGCTTTGAAGAGGTTCATGAGACTGTCATAGAAAAGTTTACATATTTCCTAATTATTTGGGAGTAAGTTTGAATAAGGTACTTCTGAGGCAATAAAATAATTCAGTGAGTGTAATTAGGGGAATATACATAGCAGGCCAGGAGATACCTTCTGCAGTAACAAACAAACAGATGTTATTCTCTCCTCTTTCTCTTTCACCGTTGTGCCTTGTTCCTCAAGTGCTTACTCAGGAACCTAACAGCTATTAGAAGTACTGCAACTCTTGTCACAAGACTCAGAGTGAGGCTGTGGGATGAGCTACACATGGTGCTGGGGAAGACAGCATTTGTGTGGGCAAAGGACGAGGCTTCTTTCCTTCTGCTGTGGCTGCTCTGCTTCAGTTCTGTAATTACTCAGATTTAACTAGAGGCCTTTGCCACTGAGCTACAGCCCAGTACTTTTCATATTGTAGGTTGAAGACACAGTGTTACTTACTCATTAAATTGACTAGGCTGGACTCAGACTTGAAGTCTTCTTGCCTTAACACTAGAGCAACAGGGTGATGGGATGTGCCACAAGGCAATGCATTTGACGGTTGTTTTTAATTTCTTCTAAGATTAAACTTTCACACAGGTTAGTTTCTGTTTATTTCATTCATTCGTGAATCATAGATTCCCTACACTAATGTCTCATGGAGTAAGTTCTTAACTACTATTAGTTGCCTTTGCATCGCATACATTGTGAAGTAAGGCAGTTCACTGAACACATAATACTACATTTGAGGTGTATTTGAATCAGAACTGACACTTATTTGTCTAGTTGATTTGAAGTAAAATACACTACAACGTTCTTTCTATGATATAAAACAAGTAACATAACTAGAAATCCATGTATATAAGAATATGGGGTTATTTCTTAATCCTTTTTCTGTATTTATTTATTTGTGACAGGGTCTCGCTATGCAGCTGAGAGTTATAGCGTTCCTTCTGTCTCAGCCTCTCCAGCCCTGGGATTATAGGTGAGCTCCTCCATGCCAGGTTTCAGGAGACAGTATGGTGTGCCCAAATTCCTCGGCTGGTTGAGGATCAAACCCAGGTCCTTGCACTTGTCTGACAGGTGCTTAGACTAGCAAGCTATCTCCCCAGCCCATTGGGATTACTTTTTTTTTTTTTTAATTTGAGCTGGAAACAATTAACATGATATTTTCTTCATAGAAAAAAAGTATTTCAAGAGGTTTTCTGACATGCAAGTTACTCTAGCAGCTAGTTCCACCTCTCCACGAATTTACATGCCCAACAATATCTCAAATATTACATTTTAATAATAGCAGCAAAATTATCTTTCCATAATTAATTTTTTATGAGCATGTGCCTTATAATCATGAGATTTTGTATAGAAGTAGTGGTAAATATTTACAGCCCAGTTAATATTTTGATGAACTGAACCGGACAACATATCATCATATATATCTTCTGATTGTATTATTTTAATAAAACTTACTTAAAATACTAATGCATTTCATCATGTACACTGTGTGTTACCTGTAAATATTATTAAGCATATTATTGTGAACATACATAAATATTATTAAATATGTTAACACAAATAGCTATGCAGTTAAGTGTATCAGTACTCAGCAAGTTTCAGCTTTGTTCCTTATTAAATATCTTTAATCCCTGTTACTCACAGAATCTATCCTATTAAAGTTGCAAAAGACTCAACCAACTCTTCATCCCTAATGTTTGGTGGTATTAGGAGAATAGGGATCTAGATTCTGTTTTAAGAAGAAAAAGATCAGAGGCTGAATTCAGTAAACATCTAGACACTCTTGCATTATTGGACATTTCCCTAAATCTTCCCTTTTTCATGACATTGGAAGATAGTAATCTCAGCCTGGCATGTAAGTCAACACTTGCCTTCTCAGAACTCTTAGAGCCAAAGCAGGAAGACTACGTATCTAAGTCAGGATGGGTGTTCAGGATCTTACTACAAGGTCACATTGATGGTGATGCAACTGTTTATAGCCTTCCAAGATCTGAGATTAAAGGAGCGCTCCATCATGTCCAGTCTCAATTGTCGTCTCAGTATGCCCCAGGGGCAGGTACAGCAGAGCAAGAAAATAGAAACTTTTGAATAAGAGCCCAGCATCATATTTCTAGAATGCTTTCTAGTAACACTATGCTTAAGAAGGCTGTGATCATAGTAGCATACATATTATCTATTATAGTCCATGTGTATAACGGATACTTCTTCAAGCATGCACTACAGTACTAAGCCACTAACTCGGTACTCCACAGAGTGTAGCACATACAGAAAAAAACAAGAGAAAGTCTGTCATCTACTGAGCAATTCCACACATTGCTATCATGGTACATGCAGTGCTAGATAAAGGGAACGAAAAGAATAAAAGTGGCAAAATGTATGGATTATGAAAAGAGGTATTAGGAGAAGAAGAAAAAAGAATAAAGAGAAGTAGAAGGATGCGGATAACAAGAGCAAGGAGAACGAGCGGCAGCAGCAGCTCAGCGGAAGCATGTTCATGAGCCGGTTACTCCAGGAGAAGAGCACGCTCCATCCTCCGTGCTCAGCGTTGGCTGGCCAAGTGGATCTGAAGGCATTAGTGTGGGGAACATTGTAAGCTTCATGCAAGGCCGAAAACTGATGTGCAGAACATGGGCAGTGGCAGAATAAAACAAGTATAGACGAAGTGTTATTCAGAAAAGAAATTATGTGGGATGGCAGGTTTTCAGTAAGTTGTCCTGATAAGGACAACTTGTTTGACAAAGACATGTGTGTAAAAATTGAAGTTTCCTTAATGAAGGCATGTAACCAAGGACTCATAGGATGCTACACACACACACACACACACACACACACACACACACACACACGAATTGTTGGAGAAATGGTTGCATATTTATTTTATTTTGTTTTACTATTTATTTATTTATTTATTTATTTATTTATTTTCTGTAAGGCAAGTCTACAACACCTACAGGATATCAGTACATAGATGGAACTCACAGTGACTCTCCTGTTTTTAACCTCCCAAGTGCTGGGATTGCAGTCGCATGCCACCATGCCCAGTCTCAATCACAGCCTCAGCATGCTCCAAGGGTGGAGTCAGCACAGCAGGCAGGAGGTTGAAACCAGCTGCTGTGCTGTGCCTAAGCAGGTGCTTTAATCCCCTGAACTATATTGCCATCCTGTTTCCATATTTCTTAATTCAAATACGCATAAAGGTGAATGAAAAAAAAAATACAAAGAGGCCTAAACATTCTTCACAATGAAAGAAAATATTTTATTTTGAAGTATTTTGACAGCATTTAGTATAACGCTCACATTTTTCTTTTCTTTTTTTTTTTTGTCTTTTTGAGACAGGGTCTTGCTATGCAGTTCAGGCTGGCCTTAAGCTCACTTTTGTAGCCCAGGCTGGCCTTGAACTCGCACCAATCCTCCTGCCTCAGCCTTCCGAGTGCTGGGATTACAGACGTGTGCCACCGTGCCCGGCGAGACTCACATTTTTCTAGGACAAGGAATACAGAGATAATTTGAAGAGAAAACGTGCTGAATTTATGCTGTCTACTCTTTAAACCCAGGAGTCATACAATATGCTAATGTGTAAACAAAAGCTAGGATAGTAATCAATAGCTATATTCTTCAGTGGAGCAATGGTGATAATGACTGAATTTACTTCACATGCATCAATAGCAAAAGGCTTTTGAAGAAGGTCATATTCCAGCTTAGAACTAACAGAGCAGAAGAAAGTCATATGAAAAACATCAAAAATGTTTCCATATGAGAGTTACACTTAATTTTATGTGAAAGCGTATTGCCAATTTGAGAATGATTATTTAAAGTCAATATATTTTCAATTAGGATTGCTTTTCCCAATATTTAATAAATGAATGTATTAAAACAATTTTATCATACAAACTAAACTATGGCAAGAAATATAATGAATAATCATACTAATATAAATAATAAACTTCAAAACTTTCCTAAAATCAAAACCCTAGAGCCTAATTTCTGTGTGGTTTTGTCCATCTTAGTTTGTGCTGTGTAATAATCATTAGAGAAATAGGTTTACTAAAAGTACAAGCATTTCCAAAAGCTCTCAGAATCAGGAAATCAAAAAGACATACTAATCAGGAAAGTAATGAGTAAAGTTAACTAAACTTTGTAGCTCTCACATTTGATTTAGGTCAACCTTGAATTTTACATGAATACTTGAATTACAACTCATCTAAATTAGGTCATAAATTCCCAGTGACATATGTATTTCAGAAATTAACATTGACTTTCAAGTCATTGAAAATATTTCTATGGAACTTTGGAAGACTTTCAAATGATTAAATATGTGATTGCTACTTTAGATTTGAATTATAAGACTATATTTGAGAGTTAAAAACATTCTCTGAACGTATTCCGAACTGTTATAGTTTCCACTGGTTGCATAAATGACAATATGACGCTTAATTACAGAATGTGTATTAGGTGTGTTATTAGGGTCTTGTTTTCCATCAACTAAGATATATGATGGATCAAACGTCTTTGACGATTTTTTTAAAGACACTGAAACCCTCCACGTTGATAACATATTTTGAGAACAGTTAATCAAGTATAATGAAGCCTTTGTGTAGGGGATTTCCAGCCTTCTACGTTCACTAGTTTGAACTTCACTAACTTTTGACTTGTTTTGTGAATTTAATAGAGAAAAAGAGGCAACAACTGTTTTACTCCACTAGAATAACACCTTGCCTCACTTCCACATGCTAGAGGGAGTCTGCTCAAATATACCTGGTGGGGTGGGCAGAGCAGGAGGGTTGTGACTGACCAGATCTGTGTCTCTGTTATGTAGCTCTCTGTACTATATGGAGACCTCATCTGATACGTAGAAACTTGAAGAAAAGCAGTTCTGATGTAGTTCATAGTTTCATGGTAGTTTGTGGCCTGCAGACTCTGAGGCAGGAACATAAAGATGGAACGACAAGAGCACACCAAAGCAAAGCTGCCTATTTCAGGTCATCAGAAAATAGAACCATGTGGTAGCACCAGAAAGGAACTGGCAGGGAAAGAACTAGATACAGACCTGCCCCAGGCCCTGCTTTCCTGGTCCACCCAGAAAAACCTAGAGTATATTCCACAAATTCTTGGGGAGGCTCCCAAGCCAATGCAGATAACATGGTCAGCCTCATGGAAGGCTGAGGAAGCTCATTTCACATTCTTCCCCAGCTGTGTCTTCCAAAGCTGCTTTCTGGTTTCTATTGCCCTTCCCATATCTTATATTCACATGTGGTGCCAACTTAGTGGAAGAAAATAAAGTTTACTTTTTGAACTCTTATCAGTGTCAGTAATGTGCAATAATTTTAGGGTGAAGACAACGTGACAGGGAGGAAGGGGACAGTCAGTGAGCCTTGAAATCAGATCTCAGCTTTGCTGCTTTCCTGGGACCAACAGTGAAATCATTTATCTGCTCAGAAACAAAGTTCTCAAGTACAAAATCAAATCACTGCATGTCGTCCTGCGAGGTTTGCATGAAAATTTACGATAGATGCTGGGCATGGTGGCTCACACCTGTAATCCCAGCACTCGGGAGGCTGAGGCAGGAGGATTGGTGCGAGTTCAAGACCAGCCTGGGCTACAAAAGTGAGCTCAGGACCAGCATGAACTGCATAGCAAAACTCTGTCTCAAAAAGACAAAAAAAAAAAGAAAATTTACGATAGTGGAGATAAAATCTTCAATATAACAAGGCTCTAAATATATGTTGATTATCAATGTGTATATTATGTGTATATTATTTTATTTTTTACACAGACTTTGAAAATAAGCTTAAAAGCCAGGCGTGCTGGCGCACGCCTGTAATCCCAGCACTTGGGAGGCTGAGGCAGGAGGATAGGTGCAAGTTTGAGACCAGCCTGGGCTACAAAAGTGAACTCAAGGCCAGCCTCAACTGAATAACGAGACCCTGTCTCAAAAAGACAAAAATAAATAAATAAATAAATAAAATAAGCTTAAAGTTTAAATGTAGAATTCACATTGAATGGCTACTTTTCAACCTCTGAGATTATGGTTGGCATTTCATGGTCAAAATCATTTTTATTTTTATTTTTTATTTTTTATTTTATTTATTTATTTTTTTTTTTGTCTTTTTGAGACAGGGTCTCACTATGCAGTTGATTAAAATTAATTAATTAATTAATAAATAATTAATTATAAATTAATTATAATAAATAAATAATTAATTAATTATTATAATTATTATAATTAATTATAATTATTATAATTATAATTATTATAATTAATTATAATAAATAAATAAATAATTAATTAATAAAATTAATTAATAAATTACATCCCATTTCCTTGAAATATTAGAAAATCTCATTTATCTTAAAAGATAGATGATATGCTCTCAACCATCGTGAACAATAAATATTATTTATTAAACATTCATGATAGAAGGTCTTATTCATAATTTTTTTCTTCTTGGTACCAGGGATCAAAGTCAGGACCTTGTCAGCAGACATTTATGCCACTAAGCTACCTCCCCAGCTACTCCTTCTTTTAACCTCTTATTCTACCAGTATAGGAAGATTACCACCTGCACACTTATTTCTCACAACAATGCTGCTTTTCCTCTAAAAAAAGAAATGAAATAGAAAATAATTTGAGAATTTTCTCACTGTAAGTAAAATCTGTTACCTGATTCCTAAAGAACACTGGAAGAAGAAATTTGAAAAAAGTCCTTGATCATCATGCTTTACTTTGATTTAGACTGTGACACACTGGGAAAATAATGCCCTCCTTAGAGGCCTGGGATGCTATTGCCAAGTTCTTGGGGCGCCATGTTCTTTATCTGTAAAAGGAGACTTCGATTTGAACGATAGACTGATACAATTCCAGGTTTTGATTCAGTGCTTAGTTGATGCTGTCTATCTATCATAGGAATGGCAAGTTGAGGAGGCAGTTTTGGAGGATTCTCTGGACGATATGTCTCTTTTATGTGATGGAACATATCAGAAATTTTTCAGTGTTTTGACAAGGAGCCAAGGAATTTCTGCATCCTTGGACATATCTATATTAAATTGGAAGCCACAACAGTAAACTCACTACACTGTATTTTATGCATAGAATTTTCCTGCATTGCACACCAGTGCAAAACTCGGTCTTTAAAGCAAAGGATTCACCACTAAACCATTTTAATTCTATATCTTCAAATTATCTACTGGAAAATAATCAAGAACTTTGGCCTTCAATATAGGATCCTCTTTATATTGTACATATATATGTATTTCCACTCTTAATGGACTAGGAGTATGTAAGTATAATTTTCAAATAACCATGTCCTGAATGCATTTATCAAGCATTCTCTTAATTTTTTCTTGTATGCTTTCTAAAATTAACAGAATGTCTTTTTTTCCATTAAAACTCTCCTCAAGGTCAATTTGCAGTACTACTTATTCATTAAATGATTTATTGGCTTTTTAAAGCAATATTTCCTATGGTACAATTGCTATATATGGTATATATATATATATATATATATATATATATATATATATATATATATATCATCTCATTCCTCTTTTATTCATGATTTCTCTTTTTCTCCTTTCCTCATCCCTCCTCAGCCTCTCTTCCTTCTTCCTTGTCCTTCACTGAGATAAATAATACATTTGAGAAGGGAGGAACCACAGTATCCCAAGAATTACTGAATGATTCTAAAAATGAAAATTACGTCCCATATTGAAATTGACTAAATGAAAAAGCAAACAGTAAGCATCCTTCTCTTGTAAAATGAAATAATACAACACGTTTGACAGGCATATAGACCAATGCTCATTCTCCTATTGGTTCTGGTTTTTGTGGTAGCTTTCTTTCTTTCTTTCTTTCTTTCTTCCTTCCTTCCTTCCTTCCTTCCTTTCTTTTTCTTTCTTTCTTTCTTTCTTTCTTTCTTTCTTTCTTTTTCTTTCCTTTCCTTTCCTTTGCTTTCCTTTCCTTTTGTTTTCATTTTTTGATTTACTTTGTTTCAGATTTCCCCAAAATTTCTCAGTCTAAAATGATTCATTAATTCTAACATGTAAATATCCTTAAAAGGAACACTTCCTTAACCACTATTAAAAATTCCTCCTGTCTTTCAAAGAGACCAGCAACCGATTGCTTATTTATATGAAAGCTTTTATGGCAAGTTTTGTCACTCATGGTTTTGATTTTGCCTTTCTGCTTAAACATCACTTCTGTTTCCTCTGGTTGTTTATCAATTTGCATCTCTCTCAAACATGTATGATCTGACTTCATCTCTCTTGCACTTGTCATTTGTCGAATTCAACACTAATTGTCTTCTCCTTTTCTCTTGGAGCTATTGATGTTAACAGTGGTGTTTTCTTCCTCTAGATGCACAGGGAGGGTCCCAAGTGTGGTGGAGATAGGTGGCTTAGTAGAAGCACAGCCATATGTACTATGTTGAAGTATGTGCCGGCAGATTGAGCACTAGATCCGTGTGCCTACACACTCAGTGCCTCTTTTTGTTCCACACCACACTTAGTAAATATCCAGCTACTTCAAAACATACGAAGCAAAACAAAAATAATTCATCATTACACAGCTGGATTTTTCTGGGTTGTGCGAACTATTCAGATGGATAGACTATTGAACAGTCTATCAAAAATATTATAGGGTTGTGGGTGATGGGGAATTCTCAAAGTTTGTTCTTTAGAATAAATGAAGTACATCCTTGACTCTTCTCATGTGTGGTTGTGCTACATTTTGTCGAGAAGGTTATCTGTTTAAGTTTGCAAAAGATTATTTCTTTTGCTAGCTGTGCCCCCATTCTATGCTTTGATTTAATATACCTGAGATGTACTACAACCACCTGTAAGCTGTATTTCAGTGGAATGAATAAAATATTCATGACTTATTGGACAGTCCTATGTAAAACTAAATTTGTTGTCTGTGTAGAAAGCAATTACATGACATTTAGAAGTCTAACTTGAAATGATTTTTCTACACAATAATAAGTATACATCAGTTCAGTAAGATAGGATAAGTGCACACCTTCTGGGTTTCAGACTTCAGTAGTAGTTTTAACACTTCTATCTATGTTTTCAGAGCTGTTTCCTTTTGAAGTACTTTATTTTTGTGGGAGCATTCTATATAAGTTTTATGTCTCAATTCAGACCATAACAAATAAACTCTCAGAATAATAACAACTACTAATAAGAATGATGTCCTTTAAGAATACTTTATTAAAAGTATTGGGTGATCATGAGGTATAAATGAAGAGGAGGGTATGTGAATGGTGTAACATTTTTACTGACATCAAATATTAGGCAAGTTTCCTATATAAAATACATGTGATTTCCCAAATGAATTCAATTCTACAATACAAACTGAATGTTCAACAATTGAGTTCCAATACTATCAGAAATTAATATAGAACCCAAAGTTTAAAGTTCAGCTCCTTTGTAATCCCAGCACTTGGGAGGCTGAGACAGGAGGATTGGTGCGAGTTCTAGACTAGCCTGGGCTACAAAAGTGAGCTCAAGGTCAGCCTGAACTGCACAACAAGACCCTGTCTCAAAAAGATAAAAAAAAAAAAAAAAAAGAAAAGAAAAGTTCAGCTCCTCAAAACTGACTTCATTTTAGAGACCATCTACAAACGGGATATATACCTACACTGGATGAGTCACAGATTCAAGAAATTGTTCTGGCAATTATTCTCTTCTAACGGGTAACTGAAGAAGATTAAAATGAAATAAATATATAAGACAAGCTACAGGGCTCAGGGAGCAATTTTGACAGAGTATTCAGGTAAAACAACTTCCAGGGACTTCAATGTGTTTGATAACCTAAAAAATTACCAAACCCTATCACATAGGTCTCTTATATGTGGTCACATCACATAACCGTCACTAATTCCGTCGCTGAATTTTGATGATTAAAATTATGCTCTAAAACCTCTTATTATCTAGAAGTCAAGATATTGGGCTGGAAGTTCTAGCCTCCTATCACTTGGCCTACTCCTTTAAAAGCTGTGCCAACTCTGAAGCAATTAAGGAACCTATTTCATTAGGTTATTTCATTAGGATAAAGCAAGATATGTCTGACATAGACTTATTGTTAATAATAAATTATGTTAATGTGTTAATAATAAATGATACCAATAAATCTATGTTATCAAGACATACCTTGTTATCCTGAATCCAATCCCCACACCTCCCCCCAAAGAAAGGTTTTCTTTAGACATATCTTGTTTTAATAATAAATGATGACTTAGGAAAGTCCAAATGTTTTAGAAGCTTTGCACATGGAAATCTATATAAATGTACATATACATATACATATACATATACCTATACATATTCCTATACACATGCATGTATTTGGTAACTGACACTTGTTTTAACTGCCATTATCATTGCCTTCATTTTAACTTGGGAGTGGAATAGTTTGACCTATCCACATGTTAGGAAAAAAAAAAAAAAAAACTAGAAATTTATTGTTTGAACTATTTTCTTAGAAACATCTATAAAAAGGCAATAATAATTATAATTACTAATGAAAATAAATTTTAACTTGTAATCTGTCTACTACCTGAACATCTAATTTGATAAAATTCATTCAGTTGTATTTTATTATATATTTTTTAAGATGTATCAGTTATTTCATTAGGTTCTTAATAAGAAACTTAAGGCATCAATTTATGGGGATAAATTCCATTTGTCAGAGCAAAAATGAACCACAGGTAGCAGCGGAGATGAAGAATAGCCTGGATTTTTGCTAAAATCTGTGAGTCCAACACTTTGTGATCCACTTTACACTGCTCTGAAATGTGGTATCTCTCTCTCTCCTTGCTGGTGTCCGGGTTTCTTCAGCTTCTTGTTCTTGGAGTAAGCATCAGTGAGGTACTTAGGGATTTTCACTTTGCTGATTTCAATTTTTTTAGAGGTGACAGATTTCTGGTGTGTTCTTCATAGAGGAATACAATTAAGGCTAAGAGGCCCAATCACAAGTAGCAAGCTACTGGCCAACTGCTTCAGGAAGACCACTCTCTTGCCTCTGTAACACCCAGTGAGGATGAGCAAGATGGTGCTGGCAATGATTATAGCTCGGAGTTTCCTGATATGCTGACTGCAGGGTTTGTTGCCTTCAGTCAAGACCTCCAGAGCTATCGGAGGACATCTTCAGTAGAGTAGTTTCTAGGTATTTTCTGAAGCTTAAACACCCGAGTATCTGCATTCCTGTCCCAACGGACTGGCTTTGTAATGGTAGCAAGAACTTTGTCCTTTCTCTTTCAACCTTTGATTTAGCAACTGTGTGCTTTCTCTTATACAAAGCCTCTCTGGAATACATAGCAGATTGGGAGTGTCCACCAATTACTCTGACCAGGACAAGATTTCTGTGCAGTGGGACTGCCACTTCTAGGGCTATTTTGCCTTCACCTTACCCTTTTTACCAGTATCACTGGTAGAAACATTCTTGGCTTTGGGTTTCTTCTTTTCAGTGTCTGGCTTCTCAGTTTTTTCACCTGCCATCTTATAAGTGGGAAAGAGAACTCAGTTTCCCTGTATTTTCCATTGTGCTTATTTATTTTATACTTTTCTCTTTGGAGAACAGTTTTATTCAGCGTAATCTATGCAAGCCAAGTCTTTATCTTTTTATATTTATTTGTATAAGTTTGTAGGATTTAGTTATTATATTTATTGTAGGGAGATCAACCCATAAATAACACATTTTATTTTTTTCTTAATATTTCTGCTACTACCTTTTATTTGGGCAATGTCAGATCCACTTATTTGTGTTATAAGGTATTACAAAGTTAATTCTATATACAGAGTAAAAACCAGATTAATAGGCCAAAGCCATATAATATGTCAAGGAAAATTGTACTCATGAATATACACTTTGTCCACACCATTACATCTTTCCAGCTCTGAAAAGGACATTTCATTATGACAGTAGTGGAATCCCTTTTTTTGAAGTACAAAGTTCCCCTAGGGATATGTTATAATTTATAAGAAGGAAACATTAGGCCTTTGCATAGTAGACATTACTTTATATTCATATTATTTTCACATCATATTCTATAAATATGCATGCATATTATATATTTATATATTTTACATGTTGTATAATGCAGAAATGAGTACTTTGTTACTTCATACATGAGAAATGAGTTAGAAATAAAATGATGGAGACACAAATAAAATGGATCAAGAAAGTGAGACAGTAATTTCATGGCTATATAAAAGGTAGAATATTTTCTATAAACACACTGACTCACCCCTGAAGAAACAGTTGAAATAGGAGACTTAGAGAAACCATTTGGAGAATATTTATTCTCAGTAACCCTAATATCCAGCTCTAACACATTTGTCAGAATGAGTTCTTACTTTCTTTATATTTCTTTTTTTTTTTTTTTTTTTTTTTTTGAGACAGGGTCTCACTGTGCAGTTCAGGCTGGCCTTGAGCTCACTTTTGTAGCCCAGGCTGGTCTCGAACTCGCACCAATCCTCCTGCCTCAGCCTCCCGAGTGCTGGGATTACAGGCGTGAGCCACCACGCCCGGCTTTTCTTTATATTTCTGAACATGACTGACTAACATCTATTTCTAGGACAGATTATGAAACTTCACAGAATCAGCTACATCGTTAATCTTTCTGGCTAATGTATAAACCTAGAAATAATAAGAAATTAATATATAAATGCAAAAATCAATTTGTTTATAATTTTGATTACCCCACAATGAAAATAAGAAAGAAATATACACTTTCAAAACTCTTTTTTTTTGGAAAACAATTATTAATTCAACTGTTTGCTCATTTTAGTAATTGGCAACTAATATGATCCCTGACATTTCTCGCTTCTAAGAATTTAACTCTTTCAGCAATGACTTCCCTGATTGATATAAATCTGTAGGGTTAATGGTTATTATATAATGAAATCACAGTTGCTTATAAGATAAAAATCTATCCAATTAATAAAATAGATAATACTACTATTTATATAATTATTATTTGCTTCATGAATACTGGAAGATTTGTCATGTATATATATAGCTATTCTGATGAGATCTTATATAGTAGCACTATGATAGAGTTAAAATGACAAGGAAAATACGCCTTCTTCCTTGTTCTTTTATTCAGAGAATTCATGCTACTATATATATATATATTTTTTTTTTCACTATGCAGCTCAGACTCACAGTGCATGTCCTGTCCTAGCTCCCCAGTGCTGAGATTATAGGTATATAACACCATGCTTTGTTCTATTGGTGCTCCAGGGCCAGCATGCTATGTGATATTCAGGATTGAATTCAAGTCCTTGCCCTTGCTAGGCAAGTGTATAGACTGCTAAGCTATTGCCACAGCCCCAATTTTATAAAAATGAATGGCTATAGTAACACAGTTAAATAATTTTTTTCTAATCTTTATAGTACATAGATATTTCTTATCATGTAAGTTAAGAATGGAACTGCGAAAACAGATATCAAAATTAACATGTCAGAATCTTGATTAGTTTTGAATGGCTTCTTTTCAAAAGGTGTTAGTTGATCCTATAAAATAAACGCACAAAATTAGATGTGACAAAATATTTTCTTAGCAATAAAGCGGAATATTCATAGTGCCTACAATGAGCTTTTAATTTGAAAATGATCTAAATTTAATTAAAGGAATGTTAAAATTGTAAGGTGTTATATCATGGTAAAGGTGGTATTTCATTTAAATTTGTTACCTAGAAACCAGAGAAACAAGTTTAGCTTGTTTAGAGAAAGAAGTTTGAAGAGGTACTGAGTTTCATGCTATCTAAAAAATTTAAATTCACTAGTCCAGAAAGAATTTAACCTGAACAGTACCCAAATTTTATACCAGAAAGCTGGCTCAATAATTCATGTCACCATATCACATATTAGAATCCTAAGGACCATATGTGAAAAAAAATATGATGTCTTTTGGAGCTTCATAATATTGAACTGGACATCATTTCAGGCACTATGAACAGACTCCAGAAATAAGTAATTCACATGAGTTCTCACTCCCTAAGCAAAGTTTCATAAAAAAGAGTTGGGCTGGAAGAGGTAACCTCATAAAGTTATATATAGGTTATCATATAGGTTAAAAAATTAAACTTTGATTTCAAATTTGAAAGTACAGGATCCATAAAATGAAATCAAAGGAAAAAAGATCAAACAGGGATAAGAGAAGTCTGTAAAAGATGATACATTATACAGAAAATTTTCCCAATATAAGTGATTTGATGGTAAAATAATTTCAATAAGTTACCAATTTCATCATGTATCATAGACAAACTAATTTTTATATTCATTAGTTACTTCACTTGTTTTGGCAATATTTATTCATTCCCAATAAGTCTCTAGAGAGTTTTCCAGACTGAACAAAAACAATGAACACAAACCATGTGGGAATTCATATTTAAATGCAGTTAGATAGCAAATAATCAAATACGTAACAAACATAGGAGACAAATTTTATGAAGAAACCACAAACTCAAAGTGGAAACAGAGGGGCTGGGGAGATAGTTCAATAGAATAAGTGCTTGCCTGGCAAGCACAGGGCCTGAATTCAATTGCCAGTTCTGAAAAAAAAAAAAAAGTGAAATGGAGAGAGTCGGTTTGTTATTAATAGAACACAGGCTTTCGGGAGGAATATTCATTATCAAAATGAATAGATCCTAGTCATTATTCAGAAATGGAAACTCAAAACTCAATAGATATAAGGAAAATCTACATAATACAGGAATCTCACACAAGAATATAAGGAATTTCACACAAGGATGACAAGCACAACTTGATCCAGGATATGAAGAGTGAGTACCTTATATCTAAAGAAATGAAGCTTTTGAATAGGATTGTAGCTAGATCAACTGCCAGTTTATCTGGACAGAGAAATGAGCTCACTCCTCTTATAAAAGTTTTCTGAATCACTGATCTTTCTGATTGTTAGACACAAGAGCCTACACCTTCACTGTAAAGAAAAAGAGTTTAATTAGGCTCATATTTTAAAAAGGATTCAGTCTGTATTAAACTGGACTAAAGATAGTAATGTAAAAGTGGAAGAGAATGGTGGGTCAAAGCTGATTGGTTAAGGGTGGACCTAAAACAAAGTAGTTTAGCTGCACCAGAGAGAAAGAGTGGAGCATGCAAGCCAAACCCTCGCCTCGGTGTCACAGCCAGACACATGCTCACAACGATGCTCTACAAATCCTTTCCAAGCCCCAGCACCTATTAAAGGCATTCAAGTTGACATTCCATTCTAACAGTTGCAGCACTGTTTTTATATAATTTTAGAAATAATTTGATGTAAGCAAAGTATAAACACACTTGTTTTAACTGCTGATATCTGAAGCCAAAGCAAGAGGTCCACAAATTGGAAGACACCTTGAATAGGAAAATGTTTCAAAATTTAAAATCATAGATAGATAGATAGATAGATAGATAGATAGATAGATAGATAGAGACAGACACACAGACAGACAGACAGACAGACAGACAGACAGACAGACAGACAGACAGGCA
Organism: Myocastor coypus; assembly: GCA_004027025.1. Taxonomy (NCBI): domain Eukaryota; kingdom Metazoa; phylum Chordata; class Mammalia; order Rodentia; family Myocastoridae; genus Myocastor; species Myocastor coypus. The sequence goes on from PVJA010006707.1 coordinate 71,436, forward strand.
GGCAGGCAGGCAGGCAGGCAGACAGGCAGGCAGGCAGACAGACAGATAAATTTAGCTACAGATCTGTGTGAAGATCTTGGTATCTATCACCAGTACTCAGAAATGAATATTTCATAGTCTGTTAAATAATTTACAGAGCTTATAATGTCCATCTTATCTATTAAACACCCTCCTCCATTTTATACTACATTTGTATTAGCTTAATATTTTTCAAGTGCACATAATTGTTGGAGTGGCACGCTAAGCTTTAAATACTGATTCTATCAAATCACTTTTTAACTAAAATGCTGAGTGTTATGGTTTATGTCTAGTTGTCCCCCCAAAGCCTCATGGAGTCATTGGGCGGGGACTTCTAGAGTTTGAGACTTGATCCATGATCCCTGGGATTATAGGTTTTAGTACTGATGGGATTATGGGTGGAAGTACTTCTGGAATTATAGGTGTAGCCTAGGGCGGGCTAAGGTGGAGAGCCTGAATGTAATATAAAGAGAGACAGAGAGACAGACTGGAGCTCGAGCTGGTGCTGCTGCTCTGCT
>PVJA010006708.1:0-71905 GCA_004027025.1 Myocastor coypus
AAAAAAAAAAAAAAAAAAAAAAAAAGAGTAAGTCATAAAACGCTCAAGTTTGTAGGGCGTACCGTGGCGGGTGAGAGGGAGAATCGACAGCGTGCTACAAAGGCTGCGTGCGTTGGGAGCGCGCACGTCGCCAAGCACAGCCGAATGATTCAGGCTGCAGTTCATTATTTTCTAGCTGAATAAAGAAGATGCATTCAAGAGACTCTTCATCTGCAGCCAAGGATGCCTTCCACGACTACCTTTCTAAGCGGATCACCTCCACCTATGCTCAACTTTTCAGCGGGGTTTTGAAGATGAGGCATTACACGGAGGAGCCCGCGCTGGCCACTGGGCTCAACCCTCCATGGTGCTTAGGATGCGCACTGCCACCCAGAGCTAGATGGGCACGTCCCGCTGCGCAGCACCGTCACTGACACCCGCGCCCCTCTCCTTCCGCTGCTCACTCCGCTGCCCGTGTAACCACTTGTTCCTTCACACGTTCATGCTTCTAGAGAATGTCCCCAGGACGCAGGAGAACAAGAAGACGGCGAAGAGTTAGGGCAAAAAGAGTGAAATTGCGTCAGTTCAGAGGCAGCGAAGACGGCGGCCCCATCAGGAGGATGAATACAGCTACTGAATGGAATTCCTCCAACTTCTCCAGATGTTGGAGAACGACTGTGCTGTTCATCACTTTATTAAAACTGGTGGACTTGGGTGCACAAATTTTCTCGGGCCCAAAACAACTCTTTAGCTGCTTTAGGTTACATAATAGCTAGAGGGCACTCCTCTGGCTTTTCATTACCTTCCAGTAATAAGGGGCTGGTTTTAGAGTGTACTGACCTCATGTTTCAACTGCGGCCATCCCGGAAATGAGATAAGGAGACTGCAAGCTTTCTCAGCCAAGGCCCTCTGAGCAATGTGCAGTGAAGTTTCTAGAAGGGCCACCTGCTGCTTGATGGCGGGGCCCCTGCCCCAGCTGACCCGCGTCAGCACCTGGTCTTCCTCCTGCATTCCTTGCGCTTTTGCTGCTCTGTTTTGGCTGGAGGGACGGGAATCAGACCCTGCCAGCCATGTTTTGCCGGGGTCTGAGAGTCTGGTTTTCAGTGGGGATGGGCCAGCATGAGATAGTGGGTATCTGGCTTCACCCCTTAGTGTGTCCTGTGGTCACTTGTCCATGGGTGCAGCCCCTGCCTCAGAGGGTCCTGGGCTCTTGGCTCCCTGCAGGCTACCTGGCTCCTAGATGCTGGTGCCACCCCTCTTCCTTAACTCTCTAGCCTGTGGGGCAGAAATGTCTTGCTTTTTTTTTTTTTTTTAAATGTAGTTGGTACATGGTCTCACTATGCAGCTCCGACTCGCTGTGATCTTCCTGCTTTCAGCTTCCCCAGCGCTGAGATTACTGGTTCACACCTCTAGCCTGGACTCTGGAGGGCTCAGCCTGCCCTGGGGGCAGGGCTGGTGCAGCCTGTGGTGCAGGGGTCTAACCGGGCTCCCTGCACTTGCTTAAGCTTCTCTAAGCAGGCACTTTAGTCTGCTCAGCTCTTGACTGCCCCTCTCCTACTCTTTTGAATCTCTGTCTTGGTTTCTTCATGTTTTCACCTTCGAGTTACATTCCTTCCTTCTGAGTTCCCTTTCTTGTGAATGGTAGTTTAAAGATGCTGGCATTTGACAGCCGTTCACCTAGAAAATGACAATTGGATGCTTGCAATTTCTCTGATGGAGGAAAACCTAAATCCACCAGAAAGAGACCTTAGAAGGCTGGCCCAGGCACAGGGTGTGGTGGGCGCAGAGAGGAGGAACCAGGGCACAAAGCTGAGACGGTGACGAAGCAGAATCGCTTGCTAACCTGGTGACGCCACTGCCCCCAGAGTCTGGCAAGTTTGGGGAAGGTCAACTTTGTTTTGGTATTTAGTAAGTATCCTACTAAAATCTTGTGGATGAGTACTTGCTTGAGCATTTCAAACAGCATAAAGTGAATGCACAGGCTTTGGCGAGGGTTTTGCTTAACCTGGCAACGCAGGGAACTTGCCAGGTAGTTATGGGGAGGTGTTACTTTTCTCTCCTTCCTTGCCAAAAAGGAAAAATCCAAGTAGAAGAAACCGTAGATCCGGTTTTTTCTCTGGTTTACACTGTGGCCTAGACCTGTTGAATGCTGAGTCTAATATCATCTCTGTGGAGAAAAGCTCTGGCTTCGCTGGCTCGGATGGCTTTCGGCGGGTGGATGATGCGAAGAGCATGGCCGCAGCTGCGCCGTGGACTCGTGAGCTGCGGACCCGTGTGGCGTTCAGCTCCCCGTCCACTGACACCGTTAGAAGTGCTGTGCCACCTTACTGACACTTTAGAAAGAAAGGAAACCTCAAGAAAAGCTTTCTTTCTCATAAAGAAATTATGAGAGCTCCTGCCTGTGTCTCTCAAACCATTTGTAGGCTGTCTTGTTATTTCTATCCTCATCAGAGTTGTTCAGAGTCCAAGATGCAGACATGCTTTCTTGTCTAAACCTCATTAGTACAGATCTTTCTTTTCACTGCACGGAGAGAAAGTAGCTGGATGTATTGTCCTGTAGTCCATAAAAGTAGTGAATTAGCAGCTCATCTGTTATTATTATCCTTTTATTTGTAAAGTAGAATAATTAAAAAAAATTTTTTTTTATGGCCAGCTCAGCCTGCCCTGGGGGTGGGACTGGTGCAGCATGTTGTGTCAGGGGTTGATCTGCCGTCCCTGTGGCCTTCCTAAGCTTTCCTGAACAGGCACTTTAGACCGCTGAGCCATCCTGCCGGCCCCTAAGCAGAATAATTTAAAAACCATCAGTGTGAGGCCTTCCTGACTGAAAGCTGGGCTATGCAAATTTCTTGGCCGGGCGAGTGGCTTGTTCCCATTTGCTGCCCTTTCGGCCTACCTTCACACTAGTCAGGTGGCGGGTGCTCCAACTTGGGACGTGGAGCTGATTAAGGTTCCTCGTGCTCTCACTCTGACAGAAGCATGTCTGTAGGGGGCGCACATGGGCAGGGGGCGGGCTGCCCCTTCCAGGGTTCACAGTCCGAGGCGCCAGCAGGCACAGCACAAGCACGGTGACAGAGGGAGGAAGCCAGACTCATACCAGACCCTGTGCTCAGCACAGAAGGCTCAGCAAAGGGACAGGAGCACATCCTTTGCTCCAGGAATTCTGTCTGGGAGAGATCTCGAGCACGCGCAGCCGCAACTTCGTACTGCGTGGTAGATGTCACTGTCCGTGGAAGTGCGAAGTTCAGACGACCCTCAGCGAGCCTCTCCTGGGAGCAGAGGAGGTGGCCGGCTAACGGCCGCAGACTGCGTAAGCTGCACGTCATCAGGCTTGGCTCTGGAGGCAGGAGAGACTAATTGTGCAAGGGACAAAAGTGGGACGTGACTGACACATTTTGGCCGTGCGGAATGGGACCACGATAGCAGAGCACAGGTTCTGGGCTGTGGATTGGGCTCTGGGTTCACTGGACACAGATGAAAAGGAAAACAGATTATTGTCTTGAGCTCTACTTTCTTGGAGGCATTAGGGCATGCACGCAGCCATGTAACACACATCAACTTCCCATCTAGCTTATGTCCAGCATCTGCCCGGACTCTGTGGCTACCAAGGAGCAGAGGGTGACCACAGCACGTGGCCCGAGCGCCATTGGCTGGGAGGCTCTGACAGCTCATCGCACTGATTCCTTTTCAGAAAGTCAGACTGAGACAAGGTTAAGAAAAGTTGGTAATGTATGCACCTATAACGCATTACCTAGACAGGGAATAAAATACAAAACAATGCCCAGCACAGAATACTTCTGCCTAAGGCAGGCTTCTCCACTTAAGCTACTGCAAGGTGTTAAGAGAGCTAGACTGCATTTGATATAGGGTAACCGGTAATGGAAAGGTCTGTCGTTTGGAAGGCTTCTCTGGGTACATCAACTGATCTTTCTAATGAGAGGAAACAGAAACATACCGCTGCCCCATGCAGCTAAAGCAAGCCACAGGAATTGCTACCTAAAGATATGACACAATTTTGAATGAGATGGAAGCTTATTGAGGCATAGAACGCTGAATATCTTCTATATGCTAATAGCTCTACTTTTTATAAAATAGGAATGATCTTAACAGATAACTGGTTATGCAAGCAAGAATGACTTGGGATCAATTCTAAAAATATGAACAACAGAAGAGCTCACAGTTCCATGCACGGTGCCAGTTCACATTGTGTTCTAGAAGCATGCTTTGCAAGTGCTTTATCTCAAAGAATTAAGTATTAAATTAAACTTCTCAGGTTAAAAGATTTCCATGAGTGCTTTCCTAAAACTTTAATGGCATAGTGGGCGTCTGGTGACACCAACTTTAAAAAATTTTCCAGACTAAAATTATCTTAGTAACTCCATGGTGCAGAGCCTGCAGCCCTAGCTCTCATTTTATCCGTGCATGGGGGAGACCTAGAGCCATTTTATGGCAGACAGAAGCCTTGGTCTTGCCTGGAGCGCTGCGCTGTCTGCTCGTTTCCATGGAGCGTGGGATGTCATTTTCATGAGGAACTTTTCTGGAAGGGATGTGTCATTTCTATACCCAGCTGGCTGCGTTGACTATGAAAGCACGTGGTCCTGCCCTCACCTGGCAGCTAGGATGCACTCCAGCTCAGTGTCACCAAATGGAACTCTCCTCAATACTAATAAAAACTTTAAGACATAATTTTTACTAAATGAGCATTTACTGCAGGTTATACAGCACAACTGCTCCCTCTTATGTCTTTGAAGGCAGTCACTGAGTGAGGCTAGATATCAGGAAGCTGCTATAACTGGGCTTTGCCACACCTCCAGTGCGGACTTTGTGGAAGAACCAGACCCCCTTTTCCAGGGGCAGGGAGACCCAGACTCCAAGAGCCGTTCCTTGGAATCCAGCCTGCGCTCCTGTGGAAATGGCCTGCAGGGATCACTACTCTGCTGCACAGCTTCCACACCAGAAGCCTATTTTGGTTTTCCTTCCTGCACAGACCGCTTGGAACCTCAGAGCCACATTCGTGAATGACATAAAGTAAAGTGGTAGAACTCTGTGACGCCAGCTTTAAATATCACTTTCTCTCATAACCTTTATTCTTTAAACATATTTACTGTGGTGAAACACACTGCACACAGTGTGCTCACCCATGTGCAGCTCTTGTGTTGGGAATGCCAGTGTGACCAGCCCCATGGGCAGAGGGTGGCCTGGCCATTTGTCCCTGAGGAGCATCCCAGTGGGATTCCTCAGAGATGACACTGTCCGGGAAGAGCTAAAGAGGATGTGTTAGACACAGCAGAGCATGCCTCTGTCAAGAAGAGGGCCAAGCTTGAGTCAGGCAGGCGCGTGGGCATGCCCCGAGGCCACAAGGTTCTGTGAGGTGAGTCAGACGCAGGCTGATGCCGTGTGTGACTTTCTTATACGAGAAGCCCAGGGAGACAGATCTTTTGTCAGTGGGGGGGGGGGGGGAGAAGGGGAAAAGGGCCTTGAAGTGGAGGGAAGGAAGAGGGGCGAGGACTAAAGAAAGAATTAAGATGTGTTAGCCCACGCACCCATTTCCCATGATGAATGCGATCATCGCTTGTCACAGATGTGCACCGAGAAGTACAAACAAGCAACGCAAACAGGAACAGTGTCGCCTGCCACTGATGGCGGCGGGGGAGACTCACCCGGTCGGCCGCGTTCTCCGCTGCCCTCGGCCCTGAGCGCGGGCTCACTAAGAGCGGCTCCTGGACTAAACGTGGACACCTGAAGAAGGAATTCAGAGTCAGACATTGACAAGGGGCAGTTCCCCGGAGGAGGGTGGGTGGTACTCAGTACCTGGAGACGTTTCATGTACACCTCAGCATGTCACCTTAGAGGTGCGTGGAGCTGCCATGGAGGAAATGTCTGATGTGCAAATGCGTCGTGTGTCTGGGAGTGGTTTTAGCTGGGTTGATGTCACGTGGAGTTTCGTGTGCTTCAGTTACCCGAAGGTAAGATTGTCTCCCCATACTTGGGAAGCTTTCTGCTCTTACTTGAGCCCATATTCTTTTTATATCATTGTATGGACTCTTCCTTTCTCATCGATGCCTGTTAGTCTTACGTTCTTCATCTTGCAGATGTTGAATTATTTTTTCCTGCATCCTACCTGTCTTATGTATGTATGTATGTATGTATGTATGTATGCATGTATGTATGTATGTATTTATTTATTTTTGTGGGGCCGGGATTCGCACTTACAACCTTACACTTGCCAGGCAGGCACTTGTGCCACAGAGCTATCTCCCCAGCCCCTTTCCTAGGTGCTTTTAAGAGATCTTTTCTTACTTCTTCATTAGCTACACTGAGGTCTGAAAGTTTACTTTTACTTTCATTCCAATGGTTTTGGCAGCTTGTGATATTTAATTTTGTTCTTCCATAGCTAAATTATATATATATATATATATATATATATATATATACATATATACACATATTTGTTTTTCTTTACAATTAATTTTGAGCAATTTCATTTTTGAATATCTTGGTATGATTTTATTCAAATTTCTTGTGTCAAGGTTTCCTTTTTTTTGAAATGTGCTATAATTTCAACGAAATTCAGAAATTGCAAATCTTAAATACTTATTGCCTACCCCTTTCTATTTTGAGAATTCTGATTATATGAATATAAGTTTCTCAATTTTGGCACAGAGTGAACTATTGTAACCCTGATCTGTAAATTCGTCTTTGTTTTTATTTTACATAATTTTTATTGTTATGTTCATTTAAGTTTATAAATTATTTATAACATGCAATCTATTATTAATCTCATGTTATGTGTTCATTTCAGAAATATTTCCATAAAATTAAATTAAATCGTGAAGAAAAGAGCAAAATATGTCACGAGGGGCTGTGAAGGCAGCTTAGTGATCTGAGCACTCCCCTGGCAAGTGTAGGGACCCAGGTTCCATCCCTGGTACAGCATGCTGTGCTGGCCCCAGAACCTGGTGTGGTGGCACACACCTGTAATCCTAGTACTGGGGAGGCTGAGATACGAGGATCACTATGAGTGCAATTAAGACTGCATAGCAAGACTATACCAAATAAATAAAGATTAATTAAAAAAAATCAAAAAAGATACCTGTGTGATACCTGAGCTATTATATGACACATTGGTTCTTCTTGTTCTTATTTATTTATTGATTGATTGGTTGGTACTGGGGATTGAACTCAGGACCTTTTGCTTGCCATGCAGATGCTTGTGCCACTGAGCCATATCCCTGGCCCTGACAAGCTTCTTCCTGGCAAGCCCAAAAGCGGTTAACAGCTAAATATTTCAGGTTGGGGGGCTGGGATGATAGCTCCGTGGTACAAGTGCCTGCCTAGCAAGTGCAAGGTCATGAGTTCAAATCCTGGTCCCACCCCCCCCCCAAAAAAAAAAAATGCTCCAGGTTGCATGGGAGTGTTTCGATTTAAGGACTCTTCCATTTCAAGAAAGTAGAGTTTGGCCAGTGGGTTAATGCATCCCACTGGGGAATCTCCATGACAACTTGTGACGTAAGTTAGATAAACATAGCTTTATAAAAAGCAAACATTTCCTCTGCATTTACTATTTTTAGTCTCTAAGATATTATTTCGTATTTCCCATTTCAAATAAAAAATAAATAAAATTAATGTGTAGCAAGGTCTTCAAAGTAAATTTATAAGATATTTTTATACTTATGTTTATTTTTGAAAGTCAGTGTTAAATAATATGTTCTTCATCGTTTTAGTTCAGAAGAACTTGTTTTTATAAAAAAGAAGTGCTATCTGACTAATTAAAATAAAAGTCTAGCTAAATTCAAGGAAACTTTGAATTTTAGGACATTTGAACTTTTTTTTTTTTTTGGTGGGATCAGGGTTCGAACTCACGATGTTACACTTGCCAGGCAGGCACTTGTGCCACGGGGCTATCTCCCCAGATCTCCCCAGGCAGGCACTTCTGCCATGGGGCTATCTCCCCAGCCCCCTGAATTTTAGGACATTTGAATTGCAAGTCGAATTATATTGCATTAATATCGTTATTGGAAGAAGGTTAACAAATACTGCTTGTAAACACAGAGGAGAGGGATGATCAGCATGGCACAGGGGATCGTCCCTCGTCAGTCCTCAGGCTGGGGCAGGCGGTGGGTTCTGGGGCCCGTGTTCCCATCTGCACACCAGGACTGCAGCTAGCTTTACCTTGGCGATGCTGGTCAGGGGCGGACGTAGCCCTGCGTCTGTTCCAGAGGCTGGCAAGGACCCGACAGCTTCTGTGGGGTAAAATCACAGCATCTGTGAGCTTACTTGCTCTTTTGTGTTTGGCTCAAGGTTACAAATCATGACAGCAACCAGCGCTTAGTGCACAGGACCACAGATGATGAAGAAACCAGTGCCCTTCAGACAATGGCCAGAAATCTAAGAGGTGCACCGAGGGGCAGACGCGGGCTTGCTTCTGGCGTGTTCGTGTGATGAACACATCGGCGGCCCTCGCGTGGTCACTGCAGGCTGTGGACGTGGGTCAGATTAGCGTGTCCTACCTCATGAACATTTATAATTACAGGGTCAGTTGACACAGTAAAACTTAAAAAGAACGATTATTAAGGCAGACTTTTAGGAGGTTCAGTTCACCTCTTACGAATTCAGACTAAGCAGTCAGACTGAGTGGCTGCTCCAGTGGAGACAAAAACATGACTAGCTGTTGCAGAAAGGAATTACTGCAGCGGCTGTTAGGTAGAGATGGAGACGCAGTTAAGAAGGGAGTGGGCCCAAGAGAGAGTCAGGACAGAGATGAGGTGAACCGGGCCTGTGGTCAGCGGTTGAGCTGACAGAAGAAGGACCAAGATGAAGACGCAGTAGCTAAGCCTGTGAGCTGCGAGGAGAGAAGAGCCGCTCAGAGCTGCACTGTAACCTGCGCCCGGCCCTCTAAGCAAAGCAGTAAGCAGAGAAGCAACACGACAAGCATGCAGATGACCCCCCACCTCCTCCTCCCAGAAATGCCTTTGTTCTTGGCAACGATGTACCTTGTTTGTCTATTACATCACTATTGGCTAAGTGACTCCAAGAACTCGGCAGGCTACAGATCGATTGCGGTCTGACCCAAGGTAACCAGCGATGTGAGCTTACTGTGTGGAACCTGTAAACAAAGAGCTCGGCAGCATGCCCCCTCCGGGATGCCTCCTGCCTCTCAGGAACTTTCTCTTAATAAACTTTTCCTGCCTCTTACCTCCTTGATCCTCCAGTCTGTTCTTGGGACCATGAGACTTAGTGTGGCTCACCTAACAAGTTGGGCATTACTTCCCTGGACCAAAGAGGTCAGTGTTTGGAGGAAATTGAGGTATATTTGCAGAATTCACTTCTGTCCTAGTATCTGCTTCTCAGAATACCCAACCTCTAGGTCTTTAAACCAGAGAAACGGGACTGGTGAGGAACAAATTGGTGCTAACGTGGCATCGCCAGTGTTCAGCTATTGCCTGTCCACTGAACCTGCTGGCAGCTGTAGGCTGCTGGGTGCCTCCAGGTGCCTGCTGGGATCCTCACTGTGTCTAATTATCCTGCCGATTGCTTTGGATCCATTCTCCACTCCTGCCTCAGTTAAATTCTGCTTCTGGAGGTTGACTTATAGGGACTACATCAATAGAGCCTTGCTTCTTGTCTCGGGGTTGGCTTGGGTCACTAGGCAGCCCTTACGTCTGGAGGTGCTAATGAGCTCTCGCTGCTTCTAGCTCCTGGGAACTCTCCTTTTCTTTTGGGTGCAGGCAAACTTATAAATAGCACCTTTATTGAATTGTCCTCAAATGCCGCTAATGTGATCGGTCATCTGTTTCCTGCTAGAACCTGGTTTCCTACAGGAGGAGCTGGGGTGGCTTATGCTAAGGCCGCAGAGGGGTCCGTGGGATCTTCCCCCTCCAAGGGCTGCCCTGGCTGCCCATGGTGCCCCTGCAGTGAAGCGAAGAGCTTGGATTTCTCCAGAAGCACGCCTGGTGCGAGGTGGTCACCAAAGGCTCATCAAGTCAGATGCAGGAGGGCGTGGGGACAGGCAGCGGGGCGCACTATTGGACGTGTCTGCACCACCACCAACTCGCTTCCCAGGGCCTAGGCCAACGCGACAGTTTCTGAGCCACTCCCGTTCCTAGCCTCTCTTGTCTGAATCTGGGTAAATGTGGAATTGGGCAGCCACCAACCGTCAGGGAGCAGAATTGTCCCCACATCCAACGAGCGCTCTTCCTCTAGAGCACTTCGGATCTGTGCTTTGAAGTCGGCAGCTGTGACATCAACTTCTGCTCGCTTGTCTTCTTCCACCGTTCCCTGGTGGACGACTACTTCACTCTCAATTTTGTTGGACTCAAGAGGCAGGAGGTGGGTCCCGGGGCCTTTCGCTCTGGCATCGTCTCCCACAAAGACGGCTGCGAGCCTCATCTCTACGGAGCTGGAGCTGCGGACAGGAGGAGACACATTTCACTGAGCGCCTCGGGACATTCTGCCATGAGAACGGGCGCCTGCCTGCCAGTGCTGAGGGTGCTTCAGCCCTGTCGAGCTCTTAGAGGATTTCTGTCTTTACCAGAGAACTAAGGTGTGGAACCGAATCAGCGCATAGTTTGGCTCTGAAATTCGAATTTGAACATCAGGCTTAATCTTGAAGAGAGGTTGCAAAGTGAACTCACAGCTTTTCACTGCAGGTCGTGTTAATTATTCACTGCGACTTGACCAACATTTTTGGAGGTCTTGAAAATCCTGCAGCAGCGATTGGGAAGAAGGCAGCGCCTTTGCTGTGCCGGCGGCCTCCTGCGTGAGGGCGGCAGGGAGGACGCAGCACATACTTCGCGCGGCCACGCACGCTGTCACCGCGTCAGAGCTGCAGTGCTTACTGTCATTTTTCTGCTACTTCCCCCCCATGAAGTATTTTTAAATTAAAAAATCCTCTAAATAAAATAATCGGAAGGAAAAAAATAACAGAAGGGGAACTGAGGAAAGAGGAAGGCAGTGGCATAGTTAACTGGATTTATTGTCGCATTTACTCATACAGTGCCATTTTGTGTATGGAAATGAGAAAGACTCTGCAGATCTGTTGTGAAAAAATCCGATTTTACTTTTGGTGCATGCCATGAATTATTTAGAAAGAAGGGCGCAGAGGTGCTTTAAGGGCCAGGAGCCCGTCAGGTGTACCCTTGGCAGCCCCTCCGACCGCACAGCCCGCCGGAGCCTGCAGCTCACCACTCACGAGGCAGCTGCAGGAGCCGGAGCCGACTTGTCCCGCAGCTCTGGCCCAGGCACCATGGGCCCTTCCCCAGTGCAGGCTGGTGACCTCGGACCAGGAGCACATGAGGGGCGGCTCTGGCTTACTGTGGACTGTGGTCGGTGGCCTGAGTGTGGCACAGCGGGGTGGCCGTTTCCCAAGACAAACAACCCTGAAAAAATGCTTAAATATTCTTGGGTCAGACATGCATCTGCAGGGTCTTTTCTTCTCATTAGAGAGTGAGCTTTATAGGATCCTTTTCAGCAAATTAATCAGTGTTTATTTGTACGTCTCACACAGTGATTTTGAACAGAGAGTTTTCCTTGTTACTGGAAAACTTCCCGTTAAGTAAGAAGCCATTGAGAACTTACTGGCATACCCAGACAGTAAATGTATAAATTATTTGTACAAAATCAGCATATAAATTTATGAAGGAAAATGTATTGTATTATAAAAATTAAAAAAAGTCCAAATTACCCATCTCTTTCTTTCTTTGGTCTTCATTTCATCACACGTAATGGAAACATGCAAGGAAGAAATAATATTTGTGACGTTAATTGAGACATCCGTGGAATTATTTCTTCTACAGAAAAACCTCTGCTTCAGTCACCTCTCATGTTTGCCCAGCGTTCTGAAGAAAACATAAACCACCACCAGGATTTGGGTGGCAGCTTGAGAGCCATATGAAGCTCAGGACGTGGACATTCCATGATGCTTTAGAGTAGGGTTGGACCTCAGTCCAGAGATCCCCATGTATTTAGGCTCTTCCTAAACTCATCCATTTCGTTATATGACTTCTTGAAAGGCTGCTACCATATCCTACAAAGCTCACATTTTCAGTGGTCCTGTAACTAGAAAGATTTTAAAGATACTGCATTTCAGAGTTTAAATAGTTTGTATTTATAGTTTCATCTCTGGCATGGCATTTAATAATTAGTGTATTGCTTTAGGCAATTTATCTGAGTCAGCCTCTGGAATCGCTCTTCTATTGACTGATAAGTTAGAGAGACAGAGACAGAGACAGAGAGAAAGAGACAGAGGAGAGGGGAGGGGGGAGGGGGGAAGGGAGGAGAGGAGAAGGAAGGGACAGGAGAGGAGAGGAGAGGCTAGAAGAGGAGAGGGGGAGGGAAGAGGACAGAACAGGAGAGAGAGAAGAGGGATAGATAGATAGAGAGAGACAGAGAGAGACAGAGACAGAGACAGAGACAGAGAGAGACAAAGAGAGAGACAGAGAGACAGAGAGAGAAAGTCAGAGAGAATCTCTGGGCTAGTGACAGATGTAGGATTCCAGTTCTGGACTACACGCCCTCAAGCCAGAGCCTACTGTGCCACAACCTACTTGTTCCTGAGCAGAGGCCCTTTGGCCACTGAACTGGTGGGTGCCTGTGGCTGTACAGATGGGTTTACTGCACAAACTACACTCAGTTTTCTCTCTTCCCATTGCAGACAGTAGTTGCTAATCTAGCGTCACCAGTGTGGTGGCATTGGTGGCATTTGTTTCTGAACTTGTGTAGTGTTCAGCCTCTGGTGTCACAGGAGGGAACTGCTGCTCCTCTCTGGCTGCAGGGCGGGAGGGAGTCACAGCCACAGCTCCAGAGGCCCTGCTCTAGTGCCTGACGCGGATCCAGGGCCTGCCTCTGGCTCATTTCCAGCAATAGTTTGCAATCCATGAAGCTGAGAGGAGGGGCCAAGAGTCTGGGTTAAGTCCCTCGTCCTGCTAATTTAGAAAACTTGCTTGAAGGTATAATTAGATAAACGAACTGGATGCGTTAAAACTACACAGTTGACAATACACTCATGAATCCATTTTCACAATGAAGACAGGGTCGGTTCACTCCCTGAGCTCTTCCCTGGCCCTGGGGCCTCTTTAGTATCTCCGCTCTCTGCCTCACCCTCTTTTAAGCAACTATTAATCTGGTTTTCCATTCCTAGATGGATTTGCATTTTGGGGGTTTAACGTAAGGGAAATCGTCACACACTATTTCCTGGTTTCCTTCTCACAGCACAGCTATTTTAAGAGGCGCCCTGCTGTGCATCCCGGTGGCTCAGTCCTTGAGCGGGGGTCTAGGCCAGGGCTGCACTGCGATCATCTGCGCCCCGATGGTAGGTAGTTGGCGATTGTCTCTGTTCTCGGCTATTACAAATGAAGTTGCGGGGCATGTGGGTGCCGAGTTTTTGAGTCCACCCTCCAAGAAGACTGATGGGTAGTGGGTCCCACATTTTCTGTAAGTGACAAAGCAATATTTAAAGTGGACTGCTCATGACTCATTCTTAATGATAGATGCCCTAACTCCTTTCCAGTTGTTCTGGGTGAATTGGATGAGGTCCCTGATATTAAAGTACTTGTGAAATTGTAGATCATCTTTTCTGCAAAGGGCAAGGCCAGAAGTCATAGGAAGAATTCCAGTCTTCTAAGAAGGAAACTTCCTTCACAATAAATTTACTTGATAATGTCCTGAGTATTATTTTTTATTTTCTAAGAGAATAAAAAGTAGTAAGAAAAATCCATTAGAAATTATACAGGATTTCACTAAATAAAATAGTAAGAATTGAACAGTGGTTGTTATATTGCATATTGTTGTCTTCAAATTAGTCATTCAGATTACCAGATATAAGCATGCAAAATGGGTCACAAAAATTAAAAAGGAAAAAAAATTAAGCATTAACTGTTCCTTTCAGTAGACCATTAGAAATCAGCAGTAGTTATCCAACCTATCCCTGTGTGTATGTGCATGTGTGCATGTGTGTGTGCATGTGTGTGTATGTGTGTGTGCATGTGTGTGTGCATGTGTGTGTATGTGTGTGTGCATGTGTGTGTATGTGTGTGCATGTGTGTGTGCATGTGTGTGTGCATGTGTGTGTGTATATATTTTTTTCACTTCATTCTTTTTTCTTTCCCCTCATCCTAGTTCTTCCTTCCCTTTGAGCAGTATAGACTGGTACAATGACTGTGGAAATCAGTGTGGAGATTCCTCCAAAAGTTAGGGTAAGAAGTCCCATTCCACCCAGATATTCTCCTCCTGGGTAATTTTCCAGAAGAACTGAAAGTGTCACACCACAGTGATCGTGTGCACCTGCATTTATAGCAGCACAATTTTCATACCTAAATCTTGGAAACAACCCCAGTGCCCACTGATTGAGGAATGGATAAAAACATGGGCCTTTTTATACAGAGGAGTATTACTCAGCCATAAGAAGGTAAACACATGGATGCCACTAGAGACCGTACTCACAGGTGAGATGAATCAGAGCCTCGGGAGTACTCTCAGGACCACTGTTCTCTGCCCACAAGTGTATCACTTACTGCATTCAGGGGCCAAGCTATTTTCTAGGGGACTAAAGTGCTCGTGACACAATTATAGTTGTAATTGTGTTTTAGGCATCTTTTGTAGAAATAAGTATAAATCCTTCCAAAAATAAACATGGGCAAAATCCATCTTTTAGGAAAATACCTTTAAAGGCTTTACTTTAGAAAATTTTGTCAACGAACATTTTGGTTTTTCTTCTGAAACAGATTTTTTTTTTTTTTTTTTTGTCTTTTTGAGACAGGGTCTCGCTATGCAGTTGAGGCTGGTCCTGCGCTCACTTTTGTAGCCCAGGCTGGTCTCGAACTCGCACCAATCCTCCTGCCTCAGCCTCCCAAGTGCTGGGATTACAGGCGTGAGCCACCACGCCCGGCTTGAAACAGATTTTTAAAGTCAGTTCGCATTCACTGAAAGGAATGGTCGTGTGCACCTGAGCCCGCCCCTTCACTTCATTCAAGTCTAGATGAAAACCTTGTTCGCCCTCAGTGGCTCTTTCCCAGACCTTGGCGTCTATGCAGCGCATTTACTGTCACCTTCTATTTCCCTCTAATCCATCTGGCTTCGCATGGGAAAGTGCAGAGCGGTGTCTCCAGGTAAAGGAAAGCTACACACAGAGACTTCCATCTCTTACTGCACCTGCCTTGCCGTGTACCCTTGGGCGCCAGTGCAAAATGGCTGCTGTGGCTCCAGCTCTTTCACAGGCCTGGGGAGCTCCTCGCTGAAGAGGTCTGAGCTGCAGGGCTTGGGGGCCTTGCTCTTCTCCAGCCTCATGCCTTTGTGGCTCAAGACCACCCCCTGCTCCAGCCAACGCCCCTGCTTCCCTAAGGCATGGCCTAAGTGCACCACGGGTGGCCTGCCTATAAACAATGCTTGGAAGGGGATTTTAAAAAAATGTAAACATTCTTGCTCAAAACCACTTACTGATTGGCATGCCACTGGCCTTAGACCTGCTGGTCTCAAAGCCATGAGAACATGGTCTCTAGGCACGATTTTAAACTTTTTTTTTTTTTTTTTTTTTTTTAAGGGTTTAGTACAGGGTCTGCAGGGTCTCACTACACAGATGGTATTCCTAGTGATCCTCCTGTTTTCAGCCTCCTAAGTGTTGGGATTATAGGCACGGCATCACCACACCCAGTCTTAACTGTCCCCAGGGCTGGGGCTGGCATGGCATAGGAGGGATAGTGCCCCATTTCGTACCTAAGCAGGTGTCTTAATCCACTGAGCTATCTGGCTGGCGCATCTTTTACTTAAAGTTTTAATTTAATAACTTTAGATGATCTTACATCACTAAGGTTCAGATTACAACAATATAAAAGGTCTGTTTTGAGGAGTCTCCCTTCTACCTTGTTCACCCCATTCCCTAACCCTAGTGTTCCAATAGGGGCAGTTCCTATGCAGAACCTGATTTGAAGTCTGCTCCATCTTTTCTTAGGTTCTGTCTCAGGTAATAAATTTGTTAAAACAGTGATGCTTTTAGCCTTTGGTAGGAAACCAAGCAATTAACTGCTACAGTTCGGTTCTCTCTCTGCTGAGGTATTTTTCTAATAGGTTGGCCAAGAACACTGCCAAGGACAGAGCAGACTCTCCTCGGAGGGCAGTGTTTCTGACTCCCCCAAGGAGCAGCGGGGCTCCTGAGTGTTCCCTCTGAAATCACCCAGAGCCATGTCCTAATTAGACAGTTTCTTTATCTGAAATGTATTCAGCCTCAGGACTTGGCAGAACTAAACAACTGAAGGAAAGGGACCTTATAATCCTCCTGACACCACTTTTAGAAGAGGATAGCAGGACAGCAATTTAAAAATTGAGAAGAGTCTGATGCAGTTACTTACCTAAATCCTAGCACATGGAGTTCTTTGAATCCTGGAAGTTTCTTAAGTACCTTTTGCATCTGCAGAGAGAAAGACACTTACAAAATAGCCTTTGGTTCCACTAGGTCAGATCTCTTCTATCCAAAACAGCTTAAACACTTCTGATGAGCTGGGTGCAAAAGGAAAATGGAAAGCTCGAAACAATGCGAGAGCGAGCTCTTTGTTTCTGGTTATTTCTGAAGCCTAGAGCAAAGTGCCTCGCTTTGTATTCAGAAGCCACCGTTGACTGGCTCTGGTGGCTGCGACACTTACTTTACATAAAATACGAGATAACTTCAGGGTGGCATTTGAAGGAAACCTGCCTTGGCCACAGAGTTTTCATGTACACTGAGCAGTATGATATTTTATAACTATAACTGACTGTAATGTGTTTTGAACGGCCTTATGTGCTTTGGAACATCCCTACATTCAAGGAATGAATACATTCACTAGGGTCCCTGCACCTACATAAAATAGAAAGACTCTGATAGCAGACCGCATCTGTTCATCGATTTGGGTGGACCCTGCAGGTTTTTTAAAATTTTCCCTTTCAGTGAGGGCTGTGATGGAAACACCTTGTAAGTGACACCCCAGCGACCTCCCAACACACGTGGTCTTGCTTCTGCCCGGCTGCCCAGGCCAGAGGGCTCCCTTGGGTCACGGTGGCTCGGCTTTTTCCGCATCCATGGTGCTTTCTGCTCTTCTCTCACGGAGTCCCGCTCTTCCGGGCTCCTCGCCCGTCTCTCCTGTTCTCTCCTTTGCTCAGCCCAGACCTCCTTGCTGTCTGAATGTGACGTCTTCCTCTTCCATCCTCCTCCTTGCTACCTCCACCTCCGCTTGCTCGCCCTGCACTGACCAGCACTGGCCCACCCGGCTTTCCTAGTGGAGCGCGCAGAGGGCCAGAGGTTCCCCGCAATGAAGAGTAGTGAGGTGTGGGCGCGCGGAGAGGCGGGAGGAGGGGGAAGCCGCTCTCTGTCTCCTGGGCCATCCTCCCCTGGGAGAGTCCCCTTTCCTCCGGGGCTTCCCTGACCACCTGCTAGAGCCCCGAGTTCTCCTCACAAGGGTGCCCACATCTCTCACTAACTAAATCTGCCCAGCCAAGGCCACTCTCTTCCTCCCACATTTGCCCTTCCTCCTGGCCTCTGCGTCTCTGTCCAGGTCAGGAGCACCTATGGCCCTTGTGCCGGTGCCAGAATCACCCTGAACCCCTTCCCTCTAGGACTCTCACACGCAGAGAGTGACGTCCCCAAGGTACAACAGGTGTCACGTTTTCCCACAGACACTTTCCCACACCTTTTTCTAAGCCCGTTGGAACATCCTGTCTACCGGAAGGCATCGTGTACGGCTCCCGAGTCCGCTGTCCTCCTCTGCTGCTCTGGGTCTTGGGACAGAATCTAGCACAAAGGTCCGGGAGGGGCACACTGTTTCCCGCGCTGAGAGCTGGCCGGTCGGCTTAGGGCAGCCCGCTGTATCCATCAGCCTTCGCTCCCTGCTCTTAAGATCTTGCAGGTTGTGATTTGCGTAGCAGGGGCTCAGCAAACGCCGTCTGAGTGGAGCGCACCTCTTTATTCTCCTGCTTATCAGTGGGCCACTGCGCTGTCACCGCATCTAAAATCACAGCTGGCCTCAGTGCTGGTGCCGAGGTCCGAGCTCTGATAATGCCCAAATCACTCCCTGGTCTTTGGGCTGCATCACGGAATCTTTTTCCCAGCCAGACTGACTTACCTTCTAATTATATTTTTTTTGTGCCAATATTAAAAATAGTTTTCATTTCCTGAGCCTGCAGCAACTGTGGGCGTTGCGGATCGGGAGATAGCGCTGCATCCTTGGCTGCTTTCTAGGTGCACGATTCCGAGCTCCTTGCTTCAAGTCTCTGACCTTGGTCTCCTCAGCCAGCACGGATCACCGGGCCCCTAAGGTCGCTGGAAGGAATTGCTAAGCAGCAGCCAGAGCCTGGCTCCCGCCTGGTAGAGTCATGGGTGCTGGGCCATTCATCAGCTTATTCTTGGCCTCTTCTAAGTTCCCTTTTTTGGTATTTTTTAGTAAGCGTCTCTACAGTGTTACCATGTAGATCAGACTCTATCTGCCTGTGTTCAGCAGCCCCACAGAGCTGGGATTACAGGCGCGTACCAGCACACCCACTGTGTCGCTCCGGGATCGAGCCCCAGTCACCCCCTCTGCCTCAGCAGGCCTTCTGATCAGCTGAGCTGTTGGGCTGGCCCTCTCTCCTAAAGTCCTGGAGGGCTCCGTTTTCTCTTCCCCTCCCCCCATCGCTGCACAGCTTGGAGCCTGATGGGGCACCCCCGCTCCAGTCAGTTTTCTTTAAACGAATGAGAGGACAGGATAAAGGTCGCTCAAGAGGTTGGGGTAGGGGCCCTGGGCGAGAAGCTTCTGTGTCTCTACCCTGCTCTGGGGTTGAGCAGAAACTGGACACAGGAAATCTCCCTTGTGCTCGGGCGACAGGGAGGCTAGTGCAAGCTGCAGGGTTGCAGGAGGTGATTCAGGTTCGGGGCCATCCCTTCCTCAGAGATTCCACCATCCATGTGGAAAGGCAGCCGGAGACCTGCCCTGCACAGGCCGAGGCTGCAGCCTGCACGGGGGACCAGCGCCATCTCCCCAGGAGTGCCCCCAGCACTGGCTCTGGAGAAGGGATTTAGCGTTTGTGTCCGCACCCTCTTTGTGACTCTGTGATTACGAGTCAGCTCCTCTCAGGAGGGTGCAGACAGACAGCAGCGTCGAGGGAGAAAGGTGACAAAGGCCTTCCCTTAACTGTGCCAAGGAAGCTTCTGGGGGGCCGTCTCGTCACGCAGCATGAACTACTTAATTGCTACTAAGGGCCCAGTTAACCTTATTAGCGACACAAAATGCACAGGCGTCTCCCTGACTCTGCCTGGGTCTGCATTAACGGCCCCGCAAAGAGGCAGCTGTGCCAGTTCCCAGGAATGGTTGCACGTGAGCCGGCATTCGGATCAGAAGAAGCGATTCCTTCTGACACTTGTGTTCGATCGCTCATTAGTTTTATTGTGGAAATCCAACTGCTGCCAGGCACTGTCCGCCAATCCCCAATTAGTCCTGAACGGTGGTGCGGTGGCAGGCGTTGGTTGCGTGGGCCTGCCGGGGCTGAGGTAAGGTCTCTGAGAGTCCTGCTCAGGAGGGGGAGTGGGACGGGGGCTGTGCAGGAGAGTGGTTGCACTTCCTCTCCAGGGGGAGCTTGTGGCTTTCTGGGGTGACAGTGGAGCATACAGAGGGGATCCTGACAGAAGAGAAGAGGCCTGTAAACCAGACGACTGAAGGCAGGGCAGTTACCGCTGGGACCGAGGTGCCGCCATGGTTGGCACCAGGCTCTGCCGAGGGCAGGTGAGCACTGGGAGCTTCCTGCGAGGAGGCCCTAATGTGGGCTGAAGGGAGTGCGGAGGGAGTCTCCTGAGGAGGCCGCCCTGGGGAAGAGGAAAGGTGAGGCTAATTTACAAATCGTCTGCGTCTTTGCAAGCTGGAGAGCCAAGGTGAAGAATGCGAAGGGGCAGGTGCAAGACCAGACTGGAAAGGAGGCCAGAAGCCATCACAGACACAGACACTGCCCTGAGTGCAGCGGCAGGACTTGTCCTGAATTAAGGAACATCTGCTTTCACCCAATAACCGTGGATACGACGACAGCTGGCTATGGAATTCGACCTTGGGAAGCCTCCTCAGCATAGCGGTGGGCGAGGTGAACAAGTTAATTACCTTCTACTTATTAGCCATGAAGACGCCATGCCTTCACATTGCACCAAATCGCAAAAGTGGAAGTACTAAGTAGAGACAAAGCATTATGAATTTAAAATTCATATTTTAAGCCATACTCCCTAGTTGGCCTGGAGAATATCGCTATGTGGTCTTTTGACCTTGTGCTATTCCTTTCAAATTTTAATTCACTTTATTGGCACATAAAAAGTGGACCGCATTTAGTGTATACATCTTAGTGAATTTGGGGGAAAGCATGCACTCACTAAACCATCACCATAATGTTCCTTTAGACATATTGAATACACGTGGCTTTCAGGTATGTGACATTTATGACTTATCAACAGTTAAAGAGAAGTTATAGCCGGGCGTGGTAGCGCACGCCTGTAATCCCAGCTTTTGGGAGGCTGAGGCAGGAGGATTGGTGCGAGTTCGAGACCAGTCTGGGCTACAAAAGTGAGCTCAAGGCCAGCCTGAACTGCACAGTGACACCCTGTCTCAAAAAGACAAAAAAAAAAAAAAAAAAAAAAAGAGAGAAGTTATAGACAGATAACATTTAGGAATGGACAAGCTAGAATGGGTGCTTTTTCCTGGCATTTTGGGACCCACTATGGCTTTCTTTTCAGTGATTGCAAATGGGGCCGGGCCCTAAGAGGTGGCAGCTATGAGCCCAAAGGCCGCGCGTCTGCAGGCAGTCTACACTCAGCTCACCTGCAGCTGGGATCTTCCCGCCAGCTCCCGGTAGTAGGTCGACCTGGGGTCAGCAAGCTCGGCCTTGAACTTCTGGTTCGTCAGGGAGACGACGAGTTCCACCCTCTGCTCCAGCGGGCTCTTGGGAAGGTCAGTGGTGCCCACTTCTGGGTCCTGAGGTTCAACAAGCAAAAGGCCTTTTGTTAATGTGACCCTCAGACAAACATCTGCTGTGGCACGGACCATGCCATGCTGTATAGAACTGGCGTGTGCAGGCTGAACTTCTTTTAGGACAGAAGTGCTGCTGATTGGTACTGGCCTGTGAATTTTGGTGGGTGACAAGGTGACAAAGCTCCAACGAGTTCACTTTTCAGAGTCCTTGAGAACATGGTTATTTCATGACTATGATATTCATGAAAAAATTTCATACACACACATAGACCCATAAATGTATAGTGTATGCGTGTCATTGGGGTTGTGCTACATTATTGTGTGACTTTACAAACATACCCTTTGTTGAAGAGTGGATTAGACAAAGTAAGTTAAAGATACTGAGATACTATTTAATGCAAGCCTTTTTCGAGAAGAGTCTAGACTGACTTAATGAGAGCACTTATGTGTGAATTTCACGTTACAATTAGCCAGACAGCCAAGAGAGAGGTTGACATTTGTCTCAGACAAAATGGCATAACTGGACCACCTTTGCAGCCCTGTGGCTGGCAGTCCAAGTGCTGCCCCAAGAACAGAGGTGTGGCCCGGGTCGCAGGAGGCCGCAGTCCCACGTTTCACCAGAGCAGAGGTCTTGCTCTTAATTCAAATGGGTTCTTTGGGGAAAGCGAGTGTGGAACTAGGCTGCAGACATGTCGCCTGACAACTTTTCAGCCTTGAGTTCTCAGATTGTTCTGGGTTATGTGCAGCGTTCTCCAAAAAGTAAGGAATAAGTTCACAGAAAATTGAATGAATCCCTGGTTGTGCATATCGTCTTTTATAGTGAATTAGCAGTCAAGGTGCTGGGAGAACAGCCAACAGAAGCGGCCGCAGGGCACGGAGTGGGTGGCGGTGGGCACATTTCTTCTTTGCTTCTTCTGGTTGGCTCTCTCTAGGTGTGGACAGCTACGTGGCCTCCGTTGGCAGCTGGAGGAGGTGTGGCCTCTGGTGGCAGCTGGAGGAGGTGGGGCCTCTGATGGAGGCTGGAGGAGGTGTGGCCTCTGTTGGCAGCTGGAGGAGGTGTGGCCTCTGATGCCCACCCGGCCGCTAGACGAGCTGTGTCCACACTTAATAGGCTCCTGGCGTTTGTTTCATTCAAGCAAATGCCCATTGAACATCTTTGCAGGCGCAACACAGAGCCAGCGCTGAAATTCACGCAAACTATGCGGGGACATTCAAAAAGTGTATTACTGAGAAATGGCTCTCAGCCACTCAGTATGTTTGTTGTTTTACTTTATTTTATTTTGAATCTTGGTTACTGTCAGCATTCTGTGTGGTAGGTCACTAAAGCTTACCCTCATGCCTAACTAAAACATTGCGACCTTTGGCCAACGTTCCTCTACCCTTCCTACTCGCCTGTCCTTGGGTCTGGGTGCGGTGCTGTGTTATTTTATAAACTGCATGCGCTCCCCCAGCAGATGCACTGCTATCTATGGGGTGCAATCTGAGCTCTTCCCTGGTGTTTACAGCTTCTCATAGTTTTATTCCCGCCGCATTGAATACTTCTCGCCTCACCCTTCTCAGCCCTGACTGCCAGAGAGCTGACAGCGCGGCTCTTGTGCACACCGCTCCCCGCTCTAGGAGTCATGCACACGTGGACACCGCACACACACGCACACATGCACGCACATGCACACGCCTCTTCCTTCTTACCAACAGTCCAGGTTCCATCTAGACTATCCCTTGCTCCGCCTCTCCAGGCCCGGATCTCGTCCCTCTGTGGACCTCCTGTGGCACTCACACCGAGGCCCTAGGGACCCCCCTGCCCCTGCGCTGTCTCCTTTTCAATTGCAAACCTCATTGCCCCGTGTAATTTCTGTGCTCTCCTGACTCTTCCATGACAAAAAACCTGGTGTCATTTGTCCACAGAGCTCGCGTAGCACGCCAGACCAAGTGCAGCTGCTGCAGGCTGCCGGGGCTTAGCCTTGGCGCCACCTACCCCGCTGCTGTCCTCCATCAGAGCACCCCGATGCCGCCTGCTGGCCACGGAATTCTAAGCTCCTCAGGGGCAGGAGCTGCGGAGCCCCGTCAAGGCTCCTGGGTGCCGTGCCAGCTGTGGGGTAAACTTGCTGAGTGAAAGGGCAAGGAGGCTGTCGGGAGGGCACGATGAATGCCGAGTGACACGCTCGAGGGACATTTCTGTGGAGGGATGGCCCCGTGCTGGGTTCGGGAACCCAGGTGAGGTGAGAACAGAGCCGCACGGTCCGTTTTAGAAACTTTGCAGCAAATCTATATTGAACTATAGTCAGTAGTTGTTTCCAACATAACTTTCGCTGTTGATGAAGGAGAATTTTTGAGAAAAGCACTTTTTTTTCCCCCACAGCAGTGGCTCAACTCAGCCTTCAGCCAGCTGGAGCGAAGGGCAGACAGGGAAGCCTCAGCACAGACGGGGCGGCCGGACGGATGCATGCAGGGCTTCCGCTCCGCAGCTGCTGGCCCCGAGGGCGGCCAGGGCCCGGCGAAGCACAGAGCGCGGGCGGCGCAGCAGGGAGAAGCCGGCTGGGGTTTGTCCTTCCGGGCCCCCTGCAGCCTGCTGCCCGCGAGCAGGGAATCCTCAGCACGAGGGCCTGAGCCCCACGCGTGCGGGAAGGCCCGCGTCTCGGGGCTCCGCTCATCAGCATCACACTCTTGACGACGCCCGCCCCGCGCGCCTCTCACCCGGGGCGCGGTGCCCTTTGCTTCCCGGTTGGACGCGCGTGAGTCGGACTCCTCTGCAGCCTCGCTGGCCCCCTGAGGCTGGGTGTGTCCGAGGCAGAACTTGGGGTGTCAGTCCCGGTGAGGAGGCTTCACTGGAGAAGCAGCTTCACCGGCTGCCCGATTCCTTAGTTCTCGCCCTCGGCAGGGCTTCCCGAGCGCGTCCGGGGGTCCGCTGGCAGCTGACGGCCTCGGGGTGCCCCCGCCTGCGCCCGCTTCTCAGCCCGTGTTTCCCCTCAGGGCGACCGGCTGGCGGCTGGAGCAGTCGCCGGCTTCTTCCCGGCCGGCCGCAGTCTGGCCCTGGCGGGTGCCTGTCCGCCCACCTGCCCTCCCCGTTAGCTGAGAAACTGGAGGAAGGCTTGGGAGGAACCGGACCAGGTTCGCGTTTCTCACCATCGGGGGCTTCTTGGCGCCGCTCCAGGGGCCACTGAGGGTTTCATGGATGTGTGCGTCATCAGGAGAGAGAGGCGCGGACCCAGGGGAGACGCTGGTAGCACCTGTGGAAATTAAAACAATCACAGACACGAAAATAAGACTAGAGGAGTTGAAAACAGAGGGAAGGCACAATTCTATGGTTGTCCTGGTAGTGTGGCTTTCCAGATTGTACACGCAAGTTGAATTCATTTTTAACAGAACATGTCCCAGTGAAGTTCTGGCTTGGAGGACCCAAGTTTGGTGCTCTCTGCATGGGGCATGGTTAAAAGTACTTGATAAGCTTTTCCTTTTTTTGATTACTTAAGGGTGCAAAGGCAGGTACATACCTTGGTTTTATTCTTCTGAGTGTTTTCTTAGGGCACTACCCCAGTCTTTAGATTTTACACTGCTTCGGCAATTACTGAAGCATTAGAATTTTAATCATGCAACCCAAGAGATGAAAGATGATCCAGGTGCTATCGGGTCTTTTAGAACAGATCATGATAAACCTTTTTAGGCCTGGTAAGGTATTTTAGGGACCTTGTGAAATGGAAGTCTAGGTTCTATTCTGGGAAAGAAACGAGCACCATTGTAATACATATGCATTACTAGTCTATAAAAATTATTGTTAAAATGTTTAGGAAAATAGTATTGTGATTAATTGGTTTATATTTAGCTACAAGTTGCTTTCTTCTTTAATATGAATTAGGCAAGAACAGAATATGTTAGTTTATTTTTGAGCTTTGGAATGCCAAGTATAGCAGAAAATTGAATTGATCTTTCATCTTTTTCATGCAAATTAGCAGTATAGGTAATCACTTATCGTGTGCCTGCAAAGTAATTTTATGGGGTGTGCAGCTGGGGTTCCTCGTGGGGGCAGTTGGAGTGGTCAGTGGAGTCATGTGGGGAAGGAGCTCTTCTTCATTAATAGAAGATATTTATGGTTCTAAACTGACAAGAAAATGTTGTATCTTTTAACATTCTGTGATGATACATGTACACATTATTCAATGTTCAAATCAGGGTCCACACTTCTTCAAACATCATTTGCTTGTGAACAAAATACTCGAAATCCTTTTTTCTAGTTGTTTTTGAAGTATACAGCAAATAACCACTATTCATATAGTCAGCTTACTAAGTAATAGAATACTAGCAGAAGGGATTTGGTGTTAAAAAAACACATATCTGTTGGCAAGACGGCACCTCGCCAGGTGTGGTGTGGCAATTTTTCCTCTGCAGCCCTGATGCACATGGCTGGGATGGTGGGTACTGCACCCCTGGACATCCCCAGACTGTTGTTAATTTAAGGTGTCTTCAGCTTTCTTGCACTATGTCTTTTGTGACAGCAAAAGTTTATTTTTCTAGTATACTACACAATTTTTTTTTTTTTGGTTATTTTTGGGTATCCAGTTTACTACCATGAAAAGATAAATTGCTGAAACTATTAAAAATATGGACACTTATTAGGCAGACTGGGTCCATTTAATTCCCTTTGAAGATTTCTCCCTCTGCTTTCACACCTTAGCTATCTTGTAATATTTTCTATCAAAACAAAAATCTCAGGAAATTTATAAGCGAAAAACTCAGATGCAATAAACGTCTGTCTCCTTTTAATATTCCCCAAAGTGTTGCATTTCCGTGTGAAGAAATCAAGGCTTAGCTCCAAGATTAGGGAAGTTTAACTTTTGATTTTTAAATAGATATTCAAATTCCACTGCATGTATAAAACTTATCAGTAGTGAGGATGGATGGGGTTGAGGAAGAAAAGGAGGCTTGGGAGAAGAGATACCTTTCCCTGGAATGCAGTACTCAGAGCAACCCTAAATTTGCATAGTTAGTCAGTTTTTCCATGCTTTTTCTGGGTAAGATCACCATAATCCATGTCTCTAGCAGACACAATGAAATGTGTTTTCTTTGCAGTCAGGATCTGACAGTTCTCTTTGAGCTGCATTTTGGAAATAATCTCACTGCAGAAGAATCTGTGCTGATTTTGTCCTCGGGTGTTCAGGAGTACAGGGAACATAAAGCATTTGTTGCTGGAACTCAGATATATGCAGTGACAGATTTTACTATACTGTATCATTTGTCTACTGATATCAGAAAGTTTTTGTAAAGAAGAGTGGGCAGTAGTTTATGAGGTTAGTTTTATCTTGCTTTTTGATTTATCTTCCTAAACTGAATTATGGTCAGCTACATTATGCTAATTTAAACTTTTAAAATAGAAGGGTTGGGAAGATAGCTCAGCAGACTAAGCGCCTGCCTAGGTAAGTATAGGGACTGGGGTTTGATCCCTGGTACCACGTGTTGCACCAGGCCTGCCTCTGGCACACTGAGCTGGTCACGTGTGTGGTGGTGCACACCTGTAATCCCAATGCTGGAGAGGCTAAAAACAGGAGGGTCACTATAAGTCTGAGCTGTGTACTGAAACCCTGTGGCAAATATATAGAAATGAAAAACATAAAAGAACAGAAATACCATTTGTAGGCAATGTGTTGATTTATGATTTATAAACTTGACCAGAAAACTCTTCTACTTGATAAGCCAATTCAGCAAAGTATCAAGATGCAAAATCAACACATGAAAATCAATGATGAATCCCTTGAGAAAGAAATTAGCAAAACAAATTCATTCAGCAATAATGTCAAAGGAAAAAAAAAATATCCAGGAATCAACATAACCAAGGTGAACTCTATAAGGAAAGTTATAGAACAATAAAAAAAGAAATTGATTGAAGAAGACACTAGAAATGAAATGGCCTCACATGTTCATGGATTGGCAGAACCAATACTGATCAAATGGCCATATTATCAAAACAATCTTCAAGTTCAATGAGACCCGTGCTACAATAAAAAAAAAAAAAAAAAAACAAAAAAAAAACAGTTCTCTATTGGACAAAAATAAATTTATTTAAATTTATTTAAAATTTATACAGAAGCATGAAAGATGCAAAATAGCATAAATAATCTTAAGCAAATGATCAAAACTGGAGACATTACAATACTTGATTTGAAATTATATTACAAAGCCATAGCAAAAGCAGTGTGTTGCGGCACAAAAACAGAGATATGGACCAGTGGGGCAGAAGACAAAGAAACAGATCCTTGTGCCTACAACCCTGGAGGTTTTCTATATTGGGAACTGAACTGAAGACCTTCACAGTCAGCGACATATCTAGCCCTGCATCGTTCTAGTACGTTGTGTGAAAGTGTGGGCTAAGTCTCTCTGTTGCTCAGACTGGACCTGAACCTGTGGTCCTCCTTCTATAAGGAGGCAAACTCAGACAGCCATCTGATTTTTGACAAAGAGGCAAAAATACATGATGGAGAAAAAGACATTCTCTTTAAAAGCTGTACTGAGAAAACTGATTAGCATCATGCTGAAGATTAAAATTAATGTACATCATCACCACTCTCCATACTAAGGTCAGTTCAAAACATTCTCTGTAACACACAGATTTCCTAAAATTCACAGGGAAGAGATAAGACTCAGAAGAGACAGAGCAATTCTGAATAAAATGAATAAAACTAGAGACGTTGTACTACTAGAGTTCAAGTTGCACTCCAAAAGTACAGTACCAGCTACAGGGAAAAGAATCAGACCCCACGTACCTAAGCCAACTTTTTGGCAAAGAGGCCAAAAATATACGATGGAGAAAAAGACAGTCTCTCTAACTGTGCCTCATAGAACCAGCTCAGCTCCCCATCTCTAGGTGAATGCATATCGCAAGTGAAGCATAGATGCACGCTGGAGCCTCGCTCAGTGGTAAGAAGGACAAAATCGTGCCATGTGCAGGATGGTGCATGGTGCTGGGGCCATCGTGTTAAGTGAAATGTATAGGTGAAGAAACTTCCATGTCAGGGCCGGCCAAATAGCTTGGCGGACTAAAGCACCCACTTAGGCAGATGCAGGGGCTTAGGGGTTCAATTCCTGGCCTGCTGTGCCTCTCCCCCGCCCTCTGTGCGCTGAGGCAGCGATTGTGACTGGGTGTGGTGGCATCCGCCTGTAATCCCAGCTCATGGGAGGCTGAACACAGGCAGATCATTATGAGTCCAATCTATGTAGTGAGACCCTGCCTGTAGACCCTGTAGTACCTGCCCTAAAATAAAAAAAAGAAAGAAAGAAACTTAAATGTCAAATATTCTCTCTTGTATAAGAAATCAAAATATCAAGCATTCAATCAAAGCCAAAGGAGAGTGGACAGTGAACTGAAAGGTTATCTTTTAAACATGTGGAAGGTAGGAGGAAAGGGGACTCGGGGTTCAGGGCTGTGAATGCTACGAAGACGTGCATCACACCGGCGCCAACACCTCACAGAGGAGCTCCTTGCTCTGTAGGACTAATGTACAGCAGCAGAATGTGGAAGTGCACATTTTAATTCTTTCATGCATTGGCTTTCCAATATTATGAGGCATCTTTTTGTATAAATTTTCTCCTGAAAATAATGCTTTTCTAAAAAATACTTAGTATTAAGTGTCATGCATCAAATTTCATCTGTTTATAAAGGAAATTAACAGTAATATAGCTCTTTCATATTGTTAAAGAGCGTATCTTACTATGAAGTTCCGATAATTGAAATTGACCTTTTCTTGTTTCATTACTAGTTGCGTGTCTACAAATGGCAAAGCGGCTGAATTTAGGAAAGCTGCTAAGGTTCAATGACAGCAGCTTTTGCTGAATGCCAGTGAAGAAATGGGGAAAAGTATTATTTGTTTTAAAGTATCTACTTTCTCAGTTATAGATTTTTTTTTTTTTTTTTTTTTGTATTTTAGGGACGGGTCTACAGGGTATTCAGGGTCTCACTACTAGACTGGATTTGTAGCAATCCACCTGTTCACAGCCTCCCAAGAGCTGGGATTACAGGTGCATGCCACCATGCCCAGTCTCAGCTGCCACCTCAGTGTGCCCCAGGGGCTGGGCCAGCACAGCAGGCCCAGGGATCGAACCCCTGGCCCCTGCACCTGCTTGCAGGCATTTTGGTCTGTGAGCTATTTGGCCCACCCAGCCAAGGAAACATTTCTAATGAGATTAATAGTTTTGCTGTATATATGTAACTGTTTGGGTCTTTTTGAGACTGCATTTCACTACGCAGTCCAGGATGGCCTTGAACTTGCTTTGTAGCCTGGGCTGGCCTTGAACTCACAGTGATCCTCCTGCCTCAGCCTCCTGAGTGCTGGGATTATAGGCATGCACCACCATGCCCAGCCATGCTTCATATACTTAAAAGTATTCTTAAATCACATGGGTGGATAGTAAGACTGCATAGAAAACTACCATGCAAGAAGACGTTCAATCACTGAGTGGACGCAGGGAAAGTACTTTCTTACTCCTCCGGGAAGCACTAAAACAAATAGCAATGTTGAACATTTGCAGTAATGGGCTACTTAAAGTGTAACAAAATTTCCAGAAGACAAATGTGGCAAAATCTATGACGCAGCTTAGAAATTCAGTCTTGGTTTTGTAATCCTCTTTGAGACAGATTCATGTTAATCATTTGTAATGGTTTATGCACACTTAATAATGGAATGGTTAAGTAGATTACATTTACTTGGATGTGAGAGGAGGATGAAGCTATTAAAATGATTATTTCGAAAAGGTTTTAGTGGAGTTGAAAACTTTTTATGTCAAGTTAAGTGGGAAATGATACAGACCCTAAGAATGGCTGTGTAATGCTCACCTATGATAGAAGAAAATCATCAGGCGGGGAGCAAAGCACCAAGAGCTGCCCTGGAACTGCAGATTTGCTCGAGCTTAGGTTGTTTAAAAGTGTCTTCCAGTTTTGCATGATAAATACAAATGATATTATAAGCTGGAACCAGCAGGGAGAACCTAGGAAGTACACTATAGCCACTGCTGACCTCAGTAAGTATGGCTTGTAACAACCCACATGCTGTCCTGAGGATCGACTGTACCGACCTGGCGTGGGCGCAGGCGTCTCTGGAAGCCCCTGACGGCCGTGCTCCGTGGGCTCCTCCCCTGTCCTGTTAGGGCGACAAAAGGGAGAACGCGGGGTGAAAAGGCACAGGCACAGCTGCACTCGCCTGCACCGTAGACCTGGGGCCGAGAGGAGGCGGCACAGAAGGAGCTTTCAAACACCTCTACTTTGCTTCTTAGAGCGCGTTTGCTGTGCGTTCCGCTTAGGTTCATCGCCGCGGCTGGGCCCGGGATTTCATCCTTCGGACCTTCACCCCACTACTCCCTCCCCGTCTTCGTTTCTCCTTCCTTTTGCAGTTGCAAAGGTCCCATCTGCCCATTTCACGAAAAAGCGCCCTCAGAGCAGGACGCAGCAGCTTGTTGTAGAAGTGGCGCTGGAGAAGCTTCTTCCCCCAGAAGAAAACTTCACTCGGCCCGTGGCTGTGCGTGGCTCCTGCGCCTTTCCTGAGCACCGTGGCTTTGCAGTGTCACCTCCCGTGGCAGCCAGAGTCTCAGCTCACTGTGTCTGCCTGCGCTGTAGTCTCGCTGTCCCAGAAAATGGGTAACATCAGCTGTAGATGGAATATTCATCCTAAAGTCTGAGATCCTGGTTTGCCAATCCAGAGAATTATCAGATTCGTCTAACAACGCTTTCCCTTCTTAAGTATGTTAGTAATACAGTGTAGTGCCAGGTATGGTGTAATTCCAGCCCTGGGGAGGCTGAGGCAGGAGGATCACCATAGGACAGGGCATTCCGAGCTGCACAGTGAGACCCTGTCTCAAAAAACCCCAAATAAAAATAAAAGACACTATAGAGCAGTGACGCCCGTTCTGGTGAGCTGGTAGGCGCAGGTAGTAATTCTTGGTCATTTTCAATCCCTCCACTGCCTCCTTCTTTTCTCCGCATTTTCCTGATCTCATCCCCATTTCTGAGAACCTAACTTCTATTGCTATCATCTTTCCTTTGTTATTTATGTCTTTATTTTCAGAAATCTGAAGTCTAGGTTTCTCATATAAAAGAAAATGTGGTATGTAAGTTTTGGAATCTGGAGTATTTCCCTTACTGTGATGGCCTCTAGTTCCTTCATTTTCTTGGAGACAGCAGGATTTCACTTTTTATGGCTGAATAATACTCCAGTGTGTATGTGCACCACATTTATTTTCTCCATTTGTCTGCACATGGGAAGGTAGGCTGTTTCCAATCTTAGCTATTGTGATTGCTATAAAGCATCATCTTCAATTCTTTCCATTTTTATGGCTGAGTAATACTCCAGGGCGCACCTGTACCACAACTCCTCTATCCATTCATGTACAGATGGGCAGCCAGGCTGATTCTGTGAGGAGGGACTTTAGTGTAGCTTTGCTCTGCATCTCCCTAATGGCTAGACACATGGGACAGTTTTTCACAACTCGCCAGCCATCTGCACTTCCTCTTCAGCGGAGCTCCGTTCTGTTCAACCGTGCAGTCATTGCCGAGCCGCTTGTTCTCCTGAGCTCCTTCTGTGCTCCACAGAGCAGCCCTCCCTCTGGCGAGCGGCTGCCACAGACCTTCTCCCACGCCGCAGCTTGTCTCCTCACTCTGGGAGTTGTCTCCTGGGCTGTGCAAAAGCTTGAAATGTGGTGTGGTGTGCTTGTGGAGTGCGGTGTCATGTCCTGTGCTGTGGTGTCTGCGAGGCTGGAGGTCTTTGCTGTGCCTGTGGTGTCCACGGTTCCTGTAGGCTGTCTTCCAGAAGTTTCTTTCTCTGGTTTTATATCTCAGTCTGTGATGCATTTTGATCTGACTTTAGTACAAGCACTAAAGTGAGGATTGACAGCACTTTCAATCTTCTGTGTGTTGAGAAGCAGTGTTCCCAGGGCATTTGTTAGAGAGACTGTCTTTTTCTCCGTTGTATATTTTTGGCCTCTTTGGCCAAAAGCTGGCTGTAGGTGCGTGGGGTGTTTTCGGGGCCCCCTGATCTACTCAACTGGTCCGCATCTCTGATTGTTTCCAGTGCCATGTCCTGTTAAGTAGCTTCTGATGATGGCCTGAACTCTAGTACTGTGATATCTCTAGTTTTGTTCATTTTGTTGAGGATTTCTCTGTCTCTTCTGAGTCTTTTCCATATGAATTTTATGAACTTTTTGTCTTAGGAAGAATACTGTTAATATTTTTTTAAATAATTTTTATTTATTTATTTTTTTTCCTTGTTTCAGAACCTTTGTTTGTTTATTCACTCATTTTTATGGCCGGCTCAGCCCTCCCTGAGGGCAGGGCTGGCGCAGCATGTGGTGCCGGGGATCGAACCGAGGTCCCTGAAGCCGCCCAAGCTTTTCCAAGCAGGCGCTTTAGACCACTGAGCCATCCTGCCGGGACCCAATACTGTTAATATTTTGATGAGAATTGCGTTAAATCTGTACAGTGCTCGAAAAATATGGGCATTTAAACTATATTGCTTTGGCCTCTCCTGGATGAGGTATGCCTTTCCATTTTTCCGTTTTCTTCTTTGTGGCGGCCCACCTCAGCAGCTCCCCTTGAAAGAAGAGCCAGCCGTGTCTCCGTTTTGGCCAAGCCTGACCCTATTTCTTTGTACTGGTATGGACAGAGCAGCTAGGCCTTCCTTTCCCTTTCAATTGGCCTTAAGCAATGTACATTAGTCTAGCTCAGGTGCTGGTGATGATAGCCTTTGCAGATGGCGTGCGTGTTTCCCTGGTAACCTATACCTGCTGCTCTTTAATGTGAGCTGGGTCCAGACAAAATGAAGAACCAGTGCTTCATGTTGCCCGCTGGGATCGAGCCTTGAGACAGAGGCTATGACTTCCTCGGGCTTGAAAGATTACAACTCAGAGCTGAAGCTCCGGACCTCCGACACATTAGATACAATTTCAAGAGCGTCGTGCAGATTACTCGGTCTGCATATCCTCTCTGCATACGGCGGAGGTAAACGCAGGCCCCCACCCAGCCCAGCTCACAGTGCTCGCCTACTTCCCATAATTCCCAGCCATTCCTCCTCAAGCCACTCCTTGTCCACTGAGTGAAAGCGGCTACAGACCCGGGTCAGCCTCCTTGCTCTGGAAAGCCGTCTTCGTGGCTGGACTTAGGGCCTCTCGGCTCCCCAGTAGTTGTCAATATGCTTCCGTGTCTTTACTTTCACCCTGGGTTGCACTGGGAGTGGCAGATTGGAATTAACTTGGCGGGATTCCAATGACAGATCTTTGGGATTACAAATGTTGACTTCTTGGACTGAGAGAAGAACCAGGGAGGGGCTCCTACATTTCTTCAACTGCTTCCTTTATAGTTCTGTAACTTTCATCATAGATGTCTTTTGCCTTTTTGATTCGGTTGATTCCCAAGTTTTTAGTTTGTTTTAAGTGATTATGAATGGAATTTCTCTTCTGAGTTCTTTCTCAGTGAGCACACTTTTGGGGTATAGGGATGCTGTTGAGTTTTGTGAGTTGAGTTTGACTTTATCAGATTTAAAGGTTTGCTGGTGTTTTAGGGTCTTTTATGTAAAATTCATAAAATATGCAAATAGGGGTAATTTATTTTCTTCTTATTCTGTTCATATTCCTGTTACTTTTTATCTTGCTCTAGCAAAACTTCGAGGAGTGTATTGGGTAGCAGTGGAGAGACCGAACCCCTTTCCTCATGCCTGACTTTGGAGGAAATGAAGGCAGGGTATGGGGAGGGTACAGGAGCCAGAGCAGGTCTGCAGGAAGAGCTGGGGCGGAGGCGAGGCTGAAGGAGACCATTAGCTCAGGGACTCTGCCAGAGGGATAGAGAGAGGGAGGGGGGAGAGGGAGAGGAGGGAGGGTGGACAGAGGGGAGAAGGGAGGGGGAGAAGGAGGGGGGAGAGGGAGGGGGGAGAGAGGGGAGAAGGACCAGGAGAGGGAGCAGAAGGGAGGGAGAGAGAGAGGGAGAGAGGGGAGAGAGGGAGAGAGAGAAGGGAAGAGACAGACAGACAGATAGACAGACAGACCGACAGAGAGGCCAGCTCTCTCCTCCCCTCCCCAGTGGCTGCCCCCGCCCAGAAGCCGCAGCAGGAGGGTCTGCAGCTCTGGCTACCGTGTGGAGCTGTGCAGATGGAAGCTCAGAAAGGCCGGGGAGATGAAGTCACAAGTCCATGACTCAGCAGAACCAGCGGGTTTTCCTGGGTGCGCTCACCTGCAGCTGTTAGGCTGCCGCAAGAGGTTAGCGGCAGACACCGTGAGCAAATCGCAGCTGGCATTTTCACAGAGTAAATTGATAAGGCCCTAGGGCAGGCTGGCGCAAGACGAGCAAAAACGCGTGTGCAAGGCACCTCAACGAATTTCCAGGAATTCATTTGGCCGGATTTGGTGTGTCCATAATCTCACCTTCAGATTCCTAAATTTTATAAAATGTGTGTAATTCGTGAGTTTAGCAACAGCACCCTCCTTTCTTAATTACTTTTGATTTTTCTTCCCTTTTTTGCATTTTGATTTTCTTATTTGATATTCGGTTCTTTTTGAGGATATAGCTCAGTGCTTCAGTAATTTGCTTTGAGAAAATCTAGCACTTCGCAGAATAGCAAATGAGAAAAAAAAATTCGGTTGCTTTCTGACTGTATTAAATACTTTCCCGGTGTAACTAATAGTCTACCATCAATTGTAAAAACCAAACTATTTTAATTGCTCTGTAAGTGACAGTACACATTCCATACTGTCACAGTGGCAAATCTCTCATTTTCCCGCAAAATGCCAGTGTCTGCTTTAATCTAGAAATCCTATCTATTTTTCTTTTATACACTCATTTATCTTCAGCGTAACGGCAGAAAGTGTCAGAAGCACCTGCACAGATCTCGGCGGACATTAAAGCCTTGGAACTTCAATAGCTCAGTCTCTCCCCATTAGCCGATCTTTGGAAAGCCAAGAGCACACGGCGCTCTATTTCGGGTACTCACTTCTCAGGGAATCTTCTCTGTTTCATTTTCTGCAAAAAGATAAAAAGCAATTTTACCGGGAGACACAGCCCACTGCTCAGCTAGTCTGTCTTCATCCAGCTATGGCGCAACCTGCCTCCCCAATATGATTTTGCAGGGGTAAAGCTCCTGTCCGTTTGCTCCGATACGCGGGGGCGTTTCCTCCCCTGGCCCTGCCCTTGCGGACACCCGGCAGCGGGCAGGGCGGGGCGCAGGCCTGCTGGGGCCCAGGCGTTAGGCTCACCCGCCGCAGCAGGTCCAGGTGTTCCTGCGAGCTGCTGAAATTCCTCCCGATGTCCTCGAGGCAGAAGGTCTCCTGCTGGCAGGTGCCGACCCATGCCTGGTACTCCGCGGCATCAGGGATATGGTCCAGGAAGATCCGGAAGGCCTCCCACACTGCTTCCTGGCACACTGCAATGCAGAGAGGGGAGATGGCCTGTTGCTGAGGGAGGCTCTCCGTCCCCCTAGGGCGTGCTCCATGACACAGGGGCCTTTCCTGGCTTACGCCGACGCCCTGATGGCGCACAAAAACAGATTCCCTGAGCACCTACTTGTGCCGCGGGAAGGAGAAAGGCGGTGTGGCGCGTGTTCATGCGAAACGCTTCAGGACAAAGTAAAGGTGACCTTGGAACAATTTGGGAAAAACTGGGTCCCCAAGTTAGAGTGAGGGTGTCAGTGTGCACCCCCGACCATGCCTACTTTTATTGTAGCAGTGTCCCTGGGTTGTCACGCATGGGAACAATTTTAAATAACAGCGCAGACATCGAGAAAGACCGAAGCTATTTGCAGAATAACATCTTTCGGCAGCTTAGGTGATTTGTTGTTTGGTATCAGGAATCAAACTCACGACCTTGCACTTGCCAGGCAGGTGCTGTGCCGCTGAGCTACGTCCCTGATGCAGATGATTATTGGTTTTTTTATTTCAACAAATTAGACGGAGCTGACAATTACCAGTAAAACAGATTAGGGTGTGATTGTTGTATATAATGCAAAGAAATTAAAGAACAGGGACATTACTATGACAAAATTTTGTTCCCATTGACGTACTGATGCCAACAAGTTTTTTCAGCTTAAGTGAATTAGTTTTAACGTTACTTAGTGTAAAAGAAGAAGGATAAAACTGATGCTGAACTCGGTCTCATCCTAATAATGCACGGTAGACATAATGACAAATGGCGTGTGAACTAATGGAAGAGGAAAATCGAAGCGTCTTCATTGATCCTGAGGCAGTAGTTCCTTGCTAAGCTTCTTGTCATTTTGCATGTCTAATTTAGTGTTTATAAATGAGGACACCTATAAAAGATGTATTTCATCAATAAAACACACAGAAAATTTCAAACTTATATATTTGTTTTAATCAGAGACATATTCAGAATTATTATAAGTACACCTGAACTGAGAAGAAATTTCCTTTTATGCAGAAAGCCTATAACTCATGGGAAATAAAAAGTATTATTTTAATATATATCCTTCCTTATAGAGAAGTATTTTGGAGTAATCGGTGGCAGATTTTAAAGCATCAACATAACTTACACTGAAAGAGGACTGGGGAACAGAACGGAAATACGACGGGTGAAAAGGAGCCGCGGGGCGCTTCCACCCCTTGAGGAGTTTGGTTACGTGTTTGTTAAAATAATTTGATGGTGCCAGAAGTTTTCAATGGCAGTGTGGATTCTCCTGGACATGTGAGAGTGATTCAATTCTTGTTTTATTCAAAATATCAATATGAAAGACTGCCTGAAATTTCTATCCTTTCTATTATAGTTAGAATGAATGCAAGAGGGGCCAGAAAGATCTGCCTCTTACCTCACATGAGGAATACAAAGCTTTGTGAGATGGGGGGTTGGGAGAGTGGGGGGGGGAGGGAAAGACAGCAGGCGAGGGGGGGATGGGGCGGGGATCTGAGGGAGATCCAAGCGTGGAGTAGGAGGTCTGCCTGGGAGGAGGACGGAGCGGAGCCAGGAGAATGCAGGAGCAAGCTGCATCTGTGCTTTGGAAAGGCTGTGTTTATGGAGTCTACTGCAAAGAGCAGAACACTTTCACTGGTGTTGCTTCAAGTATTGGGAAAAGAAATAGTTCACTACCCCATTTGATTTGGGAATATGGGAACCTTTCCCCTGAGTTTGAAAGATGTAACAAATAATTTAGCAAGGATGGTCGTGAGCACAGTGAGTGGGTAACCCCATCAAAGGCAGATGCTTTGCAACTGCCCCTTATTTCTTGTTTCTTTGTGAACAAATTTGTTAAATTTACGAAATCCACACTGGTCAATAGTCAAATTCCTATCACTCAGGAGCAGCTGTAGATAATGGATGGTCATGCAGGGAGGAAAACTGTGGGTTGTCTCATCCAGGAAAATAAGGAGGAAGGGAGGTAACCCTAATCAAGAATAAAGGCCCGAGAATAAAAATTCAGAGCTAAAAACTTGGTCACAGCAATAGCCTGCACTATAGATACCTGCAGCGGATGCTGCTTTTGAATGTTGTAAAGAATTAGAAGCTACATGGAAGAGCTTGGCAACTGTGTTTATTCCATGGGGGTTTATGCACGAACAAACTACACTGAACTGACCAGCATCACTGTCTGACCAATCTGTAGGCGACGTGAATAGCTCACATGCCACCGTCTCCGCTGCCCATGCCCAGCGAATGCACTCTCGGGCCTCTGTGCCCACTGACCAGCGTTTCCGAGAAGCTGCTTTGTGGCGATGTTAGGCTAAGCCTTCAGAATGGTTAGAGCACTTCTTTTCTGCAATGGGAGCTCTTGCGACTGGGATTCAGCAGCTCCCATCTTTCTGTGGGAGCTGGGTCTATCAGAAAACAGTTTACTTTCACATAAAATGACTCACATGAAGAAAATAAGGCTTACTCATGAAGTCATTAGTTATACCTCTAAAACGCAATTACACCTCCAAAATAAGGCTGGGCCAGAAAACACCTATCCGTGCCCTCAAAGTCTGATAGGAACGCCCAGATTAGCTTCACCCTGTGCACATGCCAATGCCCCTATCCCAGAACGTTCCTGGAAGTCCGTGTCACAGAGCAAGTTCTCCCGGGGCAGCGTGTGTGGCACAGCATGGGCGTGGGTGGAGCTCGTGTGCTGTAGGCAGTGGCTTTGCGTGAGCAGGGAGGCTCCGCACTCTGGAGCACGTGGTCTCATCACGTGGAAATCAGCAAACCCCTGCGACTGTCCCAGGGCCGGTGGATTAAGCGCAAGACTCCAGGAGACAAGGTACTTTGCCTCTCAGGAGCTAACCAGAGAGTTCCGCAGAACTACAAGGATTATTATTTTTTCTTTCAAAGAAAAACCCTGGGCATTTTCATCCATGGTCTGTAAACATGAAGGACACCCATTGAGGGGTGCGGTGTGATTTAATTCCTTAATGGTTTCTGGGAATACTTTGAGAATTCTGTGTCTCTGTCTTGGGGGTGCAATGTGCACTGTGCCAGCAGCACCCTGTGCTGTGTCCCAGTGTCCCCTTACTTTGCTTTGCACCCCTACCCACGACCAAGGCCCTAAACTTCAGGAGCTTCTTTTCCATCTGCAATAAATGGCTTAAAATTATCCAGAGGAAAGAAAGAAAAAAACTACATAGTAAAGTTGCTTTTGAGAATTGAAATCTTAAGATATAAGCCAGCTTGCCTAGATTCCCGATGTTGCAATAATGTTGTAGTTTTCATCTTACAAGAATATCAGTAAAATTCTATATTGGGTTTAGACCAAAGAACAGAACAGGGGCTATGGCGTCAGCTCAGCGGACTAAGTACCTGCTTGGACAAGTGCAGGGACAGGGGCTTGATCCCTGGCACCACATGCCACACCAGCACCCGGTCTCCTGCCCTGGGGTGCTCTGAGCCAACCATGGAGACCGGATGTGGTAGCACACGCCTATAATCCCAGCTCTGGGGAGGCTGAAAAACAGGAGGATCACTGCGAGTCGGAGCTGAGTAGTGAGACCCGGTAACACCCAAATGCATCAAAACAACAATGATGACGACGCCTGAGGATGAGGATGACGACGCCGACAACAACACAGAACGAGGAGGCAAAACCCACGTTTCTGACTTGTGGACTGCGCTACTGCCCCAGGGTCGCACAAGCTCCAGGAGTGAAATTAAACTCCTGTTTAATTTCATAAATTTAACAATAGCGAAGGGCACAGTATCGTTAGTCCTGCTCTCCGCACTGCACTCATCTCCTGGGTCTCGTCACTTTCTGGAACAGTTCTGAGAAAGCCTGCAATGATGTGGGTCTTCATGAGGTGCGATCAGCAATAGGACGACGGCGACAGCTGCTGCGTGCGTCCAGCAGAAAGGCGGAGCGTGAAGACAGCAGGGGGTGTCCTCGTCACCCTGGGTCCACTGGGCCTGGTGCCATGTAACTTTGGATGCGTTCCCAAAGTCAAAATAATGATGCAAGGTAAGTATTTTGAGTAGATTCAGGACATCAGGCCAACTACAGCACTGTGCCTAAAGCCACTCGTGAGAAAGGACTTCCGGGAATTACTTTAGAAAGCGGCAAGAATGATGGGATAGGCGCGTTTGAAGCAAGCGGAAATTTAAAACAATTCTCTCTCTCTCT
This sequence comes from Myocastor coypus, assembly GCA_004027025.1. NCBI lineage: Eukaryota > Metazoa > Chordata > Mammalia > Rodentia > Myocastoridae > Myocastor > Myocastor coypus. The sequence goes on from PVJA010006708.1 coordinate 39,467, forward strand.
CTTTCTCTCTCTCTCTCTCTCTCTTTCTCTCTCTGTCTTTTTGATGCAAGGTTTCATTATGTAGTTGAGGCTGGCCTCGAACTCACTTTGTATTTCAGGATCGCCTTGAATTTACAGCAAACCTCCTGTCTCAGCCTCCTGAGTGCTAGGATTACAGCACACGCCATCAGTGAGGGGAAATTTTTAAAGGGTAGTTAATGACATTGTGAATTTTCTGTAATAAACACACTTGAAAATTTGTAGTCACTGTAGTTTTTGATGACACCTCATTATTTTGGACGGCACAAAATGATACATGGCATAACTAGGAATGTTTATTACTCTTTGCCCTTAGACACATGTGCTGCTTTTTACAACTTTCATAGCTGGGGGACCGTAGAAATTTGGGGCTAAGAGGACCCATGGACGAGTCAAAGAGAAGGGGTTACAGGAATGAAGGTCAGAGACAGGGGCTGGGCCTTGGATTCCTGGGGACACCGGTTGAGACTGGGTGTGGTGGTGTGTCCCTGCAATCCCAGCTCGTGGGAGGCTGAGCACAGGTGGATCGCTGCGAGTCGGATCTACGTAGTGAGACCCCGCGCACCCTGCGGACTCTCCTTAAAAGCAAAACAAAACAAAACAACCCAGATTTCTGCTCTGTCCTTACCTCGCACTCTATAGTAGGCTTGAAGACTGGCTAGAACCTGCTTCATGGACTCCTCTGGACAGACGTCAGCCGCGCTGGGGAAAAGCGCCAATCTTTTTGGTCGAAGTTTTGCCAAATCGAATATTCGTCTCATGGTTGACACTTTATGCACCACAACAGTTCCAGTTGTTTCGATTCCCGGGACATTGTCCACACCTTTAGTCTCAGAATGGTGTATTTTAATGGAGACATCTATAAGAGAAAGATTGAGTTCCTGGTAAACAGGTGCATTTATGTGTTGCACATGTTATATATGAATAAATGAGTGAAATGAACAAAAATGACGATTCTCTGCTTTATGAAATCTCTACCAGGGCGCAGCTGCCGACTGCAGTGTTCCAGTGAGAAGTCATGTTAGGAAATAGAGTATAATGGTCCCCTCACATATACGTATTTTAAAATTTCAACATCCCAGATCACCTTGCCTTTAGCAGCTGCCAAATATTGAAACCATTTCCCACACATCTCTGAGAATCACTCCGCACTTAGCGTCCTCCCGAGGGAGTTCCTCTTTGATAAACGTTATAATTCAAGCTGGGAATGCTAGGGCACCGCTGTACCCGGAGGGATACTCCTGAAGAGGAAGCGAAGTGCTTCTAAAAACCCAGGAAGAAGACACACATACAGCAAGATAACTTCCCGGCGGTGCACGTGGTCCTGGGCAAAGAGAGCCGCGCGCTGGCAGAAAGGGCGCGGAGGCCCAGCCCTGTGTTTGCAGAGCAAGCTCGTGGTTGTCTGAAGGGTGGGAGGAGAGAGGAAGCGAGAGAGGCGGCTGCTGGAGAAAGTCCCCTCTGCCCCACAGCAGCGTCCCCTAGGCTGGGGACCAGGCTTCCTTTTGAAGCTCCTGGGCTCCTCGTGGTGATGGCAGGCACATCCTGAGCACCTTCATTTGAGAACTTTCATCCGTTTCATTTCGTGTCTTTTCGTGGCAGTGCACACAGTAGGTCAGCTTTCTCATACTGCACGCGGCCGAGGCTCCCAGGGAGCAGATGGTGTTAGCAGGGCGTGGAGACTTAACTCCGCCCCTCCCATCCTGAGTGAGAAGGGAGCTTCTGAGTGCGAGGCCACCAGGTGAGACTCCAGCCTGTGTGGACGGAGGCGGACACTTCCGTGTCCCAGGGAGCGCTCTTAAGCTCCACCCTCTGCAGCACGGTGTGGATGAACGATCAAGTAGATTTCTAACGAAGCGGGGGTCACAGCACCTCTGTCATTGGGGGAAAGGGGTGGGCAGAGCCCAGGTGGGGTCCCGTTTTCTCTGTCAATCATAGCAGTCTCAGGGTGCCACTGGGCTGGAAAGTGGTGAATTCTTGGGAAAGTCTCAGGGAACACAGGATAGAGAGAAAGCTATTGCCTCACCCAGCCATGTACTACAGCAGCAGATCACGGTTGCTGGGCAGAACAGGGCAGTAGCGCCGTGAGATTCTCAGGTACTGTAATCCCTGGGCAGGATGGCCACCACCGTTGGACGCATCAGTAAGGGTGCTTCCAGCTGGGGTCAAACAATCCACCTCGAAGTGGTCCACACAACAAGGAAGCGATATGGTGGGACAGGAAGTGGCTCTTCTTATACCAGAGGTGGAGTCAGGGCAGAGCAGAAGAGCCTGTGTTGAAAAGCTAGGAAGAGCCAGTGAGTAGCTCAGCAGACTAAGTGCCTGCCTAGGCAAGCGCGGGGGCCAGGCTCGATCCCCAGCACCACTTGCTGTGCTGGTCTGCTCCCTGGCGTGCTGAGCCGGCCCCTGAGACCAGGGGTGGTGGTGCACACCGGTGATCCCAGAGCAGGGGAGGCTGAGACAGGAGGATCACTCTGAGTCTGAGCTGCAGGAGCTGGGTGCATTCTCTCAGTGCCCACTGCCTGGAGTAAGTGTGAATTTAGCTGGATAACTTTTTGAGCACTTTATGAATGCAGTCATGTTGTAATGGTAGCATGAACATTTGCAGAGTATATTTTAATTGCCACCCAGAGTGGAAGATGCATCAGATGGTTTTAGGCCTAGTTGGTGTGGCACTGACCATCCTCAGGGAAACTGTCCCCTCCCCAGTGCCCTTCTCCCTGCCCCCAGGGTGACCGCAGCATGCGTACTTCTGCTGCGACACAGGTCCTATTTTCCCCTGTCACCTTCTACCTTCGGTCCCTTGGGCGTGGTCCTAACCCTACATGTTTACGATATGCTCTGCAGGGCGCTCTGGTCACTCAGTCGGGAGGGGACATTTCTTCTCCCCTGGCTCTAGGGGTGCTGGCCCTGTCTCATCTCCTCCAGGGGTTGCTTCTGGGCTTCTGCACCTGGCTCACTCGTATCCAAGGCTGTTCCTGCGGGTCCTGTTTGCCGCAGGTCTTTAGATTTCATCCTGTCAGGTGGGTACAAATGGGGGTGAGATGGTTACCAATGTGTCTGTTCCCGCCTGGCCCCTTTCTCCTGCTTGGGCCAGTCTTTCCTTACCCCCTACAGAGAGACACGTCCACCCAGCTGGCTGCCCACAGTAAACGTGAATTCTGGTCACATGTCCATCAATTTGCCTCACACTCCGGGCTCACAGCTGCCTGTCTTCCACTCTTAATTATACCTCTGCTTGGAAAATGATCGTGAGACCATCTGGTCTTCTGTGTCCTGCTGTTAGAGGACGGGAGACAAATACGCCACAAGTGGCTGCTTCTTGTGAACACTTTGCAAGACATTCCTGCTTGACAGTTCTTTCCTTGGACCTGAGAACTCTGCTGTGGTCACGTCCACGCCTTACGCCTTACGCCTCCCACATAGCGAGGTGGAGATGCTTCCGAACCTTGTACGCCCATGCTCTAGGTAGTTCCCTGCTGTGGCCCGAGCACTGTGCATCCTTCTCTGGACTCTCATTTCAGGGGAGTACTAGGCACTCAGCCCATCGGTTCCTCTCCTATCTGAGATCCACCACAGGGATTCCCTGTGCTGAGCATAACTGGGGTTGGGTGTCAGAATCTCTCTCTCACCTGGGTCCAAGTCACAGAAGAGGAAGGCAGGGCTTCTGAGATCAGCGACCCTGGGCTGCCAGATGTAGGTGTGGTAGATGGCAGCCACACTGACCGTCAGTTATATGTTTCCCAAGGATTTCAAATAAAACAAAACAAAGAACAAACAAAAAAGAAAGCAAGGAGTTGAAACAAACGATGTTTCGGCTTGCAATGAGGTAAACAAGGAATTGCTATTCGTAGGAGCTCAAGGAGACACACAGCTGAAGCAATTGATCAGAGCAGATGCTTTGCTTCAAAGCCACACATATGGTCAGGTTGGTGTTGAACTGAAATTTGTATCTTTTGGCTGCATTTTCCTGAGTTTGGTGTTTTTAGGTTATGTAAGTATTTGGCAAAAGTAGGTAAAACTTTAATGAGAATGAATTGATGGTTGGAAGTTCTGAAAAGAAAATGGAACATTTTTAAATAGAAAACTAAAGGGGATGAGGCTGAGCTGCACGGTAAGGACTCGGCTGCTGTTGATACATTGTGTCAACTTGAGGAAGCTTGGTCGATTGGGCTTGGCTGGTTCCTGGCTTCGGGCACCCCGTCCTGCAGGATGAGGAGGTCCTGGGGCACGATTGGTCCCACTCTGGGGTGTGATTGGTTTTACCCTAGGGCCAGACAGGCCGCCCCAGAGGACTCAGCGCAGAAAGTATAGAAAAAGGAGCTGAGGGAGACTGCGTGCCCCTGACACGCTTCCTTGGAGACGTCCTGGTCTTTGGGGGGGGGGGCTCCCATCTTCACAGGGGAGCACCGGCACGGAATTTGTAAGAGAGAGGCTTGCGGGATGCCCAGCCGCCACTCCTCTCTGCTCTCCCTTGTTTTCTGCCACTGAAAGCAGCTGTCGTTTGCCTTGGAGCCAGCGGAGTATGAACTGAAGCCTCCACAAACTTATTTAGCTCACTAAATAAGCCTTTCCTTCCTTCATTTTGAGTGTCAGGTATTTGTTCCAGCGACAAATAAAAACCAAGACAGCTGCCAACCACAACTGTCTCTGAACAAGTGTGAGGTTACCGAGGGAAGGACAAAGTGATGCCAAAGACCAACAAGCTTCCAAGCCACCTGCCCTAGAGTAAAAGAATGTTTTAAAAAAAAACTAAACAGGGCAGCCAAATAGCTGCACGAACCAAAGTGCTTGCTCAGACAGGCGCAGCAGCCAGGGTTCGGTCCCAGCGTGCCGTGCTGGCCCTGCCTCCGGCCCGTGCTGAGACTCGGTTGAGACTGGGTGTGGTGGCGTGCGCCTAGAATCCCAGAGGTTAGACAGGAGGGTCACAATGAGCCTGATCTGTGCAGTGAGACCCTGTAGACCCTGCGCTGCACACGGTAAAAAAATAAGCATAGTGTGCATTTGGAAGCCATATGTAATTGTACTGTTTTAAATTATAAGGTAAAAGCCAGGAAAACAAGCCTTAAATCAACAGTTATGGGAAGTAGTTACAGCACTGAATAAAGAAAAGACAAAGAAAAAGAAATGACTATATTACAATGCTCAAAACTTCTAGGCACAAATGAGGATCCGCCGTAATATCCACAGTGCTTACTTTATCAATTTAACCTTTTTATGTTCATTACTTCTTGAGGAAGAAGGAAGCCACAACCCTGACTAAATATCATTCAACCATTCAAGGAGCATTGGCGGTGCCAGTGGCCCAGAGGGCACCGACTCCCTCGAGGTCCACCCGGGGCCTGCTTGGGGGCCCAGTGCACCCTGCCTTTGGGCCCCTGAGCAATCCTCACTGCCTTTCTGTGATGGTAATGCATCACCTCAGAACAGCCCCCCAAAACCAGTGCTTTGCGCCCCGTGAGGCCTCAGTAAGAACCCCGCGTAGGAACCCAGCTGCGCCACCTCCCGCTGGAGCCTGTCCCTTGACGTGCCCGCTCCTCCGTCCTCAGACTCCAGAAGCCTTGCTGCCGTCCACGCAGCGTGCTCGCGCCGGCCGAGGCCAGGCCTGGCTTGAGCGCTGCTGCCTCTTCCAAGCCTTGTCAGCGTCCCCGTTCGAGGTTCTCTCGTTGTCTCAGCGTCATGGACCAGGTGTTGCAGGCTTCCCTTTCTCTTGCTTTGCACAGTGATTTGCCAGCAACGCATGCGGCTGTGCCTTGCACCGCACGTGCGGGGTCTGCACGGCCACTCCAGACTCCTCTCGCCAGCTCACCTTGACGCGAGTGTAGCACACGCAGTGCTTTGCATACGACAGATATAGGGCATGTGTTGACTGGAAGAATATGTGAAAGGTGGCCAGGGAAATGGTAATGGGGCTTTTATGATACATTCATGACTTAGACTTGCTTTGAAAGTCATTGGACCATGAAAAATAACTTCAGACTTCATACCCAGTTACAGTATTACAAAGTCCCTTTTTCAATTTCTGCCCTTCTAGAGTCTAAGCTTAACATATGCCATATTATTAACGATAATACCTCAAGAGACAAGTAAAAAATTTTCCTATGACCACTAAAAGAACAAAAAGGTGATGTCTTCTATGTAAAGTTTACTCTACTAAAATCAGCATTTTCAAATGCTTCAGGTTTCCTACAAGGAGATAAATAATAGGATCCATTAAAACGTAGGCCTGCGGTGTGTGTCACTATTGTCTTGCCCTGGAGGTGACACGTCTCGAGTCCCCTGCCCTCAGAGATCAGCCAAGCACAGGCATGGCTAAATCCTCCTCTTTCTCCTTGCAGCTGTGTGGCTGGAGGATGCTAGCACCGGGTCTTTCCCGTGGCCATGGCCTGTAAAGCTCCACGGTTCACAGCATTCACGCTGTCCAGATCCCATTTCCCGGGGAGCTGCCCGCCGCTCTTCTTGGATTCCCCTCGAGTCCTAACTGGGCTTTCCCTCGGGCGATGACTTCACTTTTCCTGAGGACGACAGGGGCAGCTGCTCAGCCTGGGGACTCTGCACCCACTCGCACTTCTCAAGGACGTTCGGAAACTCTCCTCTCGCTTTCTTAGGGGATTACTTTCCTCCTTCCGCTGGATTATTCCCATGTGTACACAGGCATGCCGGTACTTCCTCCAACAGAAACAAACAACAAGCGAACAAACAAGCTAACAGTCTTGGTACCACATCTCCTGTGGCTACTGAATCACCTTTGTGTTGTCCTCACAGCAGAACGCTCTGAAAGATCTGCTTGAACTTGCTTTTTCAGAATGCCAAAGTAAGTCGTGTGCGTAAGGCGCTTCCTGATATCCCGGGGTGGCTGCCAGCTCCCACCTTCTCTCTCTCTCTCTCTTTCACACCGCACCCCAAGACTTCTGCAGTCAGTGTGTTAAGCATCATATATGCCACTATTTAAGCCACGATGCAATGCTCTGGCTGAGGTGGATGCAAAGCCCGCTCATGGATACTTGAAAGCCTTTGATGGAACCACACACACACACACACACACACACACACACACACACACACACACGACACACTTCCATCCCACCCAAGCACTGATACACTGTGTCTGGGACATTTGCAGTGTGAGGGGTGCTGGCATTGATATTTCCTGGATGGCTGCCAGGCTGCTTGTGGGTGGCCTTGTAGATGGCTGGGTGGCAGCAGACGGAGGTCTGTGGCCACTGGAGCAGGGTGGGTCGCCTTCTCTCCATGCTACTCAGGATTGTGAACTTACGCATTTAACACTTGTGCATATTTCTGGAATTTTCCATTTGGTATTTTTGAGCTGTGGGCAACTATATAGAAGAGAAATCACAGAAAGTAAAACTGTGGGCAAAGAAGACTACACTGAAATGGGTGATTGATAAAATTCCAATGATCACATCTACGAGTTTGGATGTTGACCTTCGCTGATAGAGGTGTGGGTGAGGGGGGTACCTAGGAAGAGCGGAGGATTTCTCAAAGGGCTGAGAGTTGGCGTTACAGGGCGGCTCTTGCTGAGCTGGGAGGTTTCCATGAAAGCCCTGGCAGATGGAAGCTATGTAGCTGGGCAGGAAGGATGACAGTGTGGGTGTCTGAGGGCAGGGAAGCTTGCAGCCAGCTCAGGAGAATGGCTGAAGGCCGCAGAGGGGGTTTTCTCTTTTCTCCAGCCACCTGCACCTGAAGCTGACATGATTCTGAAAACAGGGCAGCTACGTAAGTTTGGGCCAAGTGAAACATGCAGAAAAGGAAATAAGGTATAGCCCAATTATAGTTCTTATAAACAATAAATCAAAAGCCCAGCAATTCAGAGCTGTTACCCCTGTGCTTCGTCATAGTTGACATTTTCTGTCTTTTTTTTTTTTTTCTTCAGGGTCTCACTAGTGACTCATAGTGATCCTCCTGCTTGTACCCCCCAAGGGCTGGGATTACAGGTGTGCACCACCACGCCCATACTCCATCACCAGCTCAGTGCATTCTAGAGCAGGCCAGTGCAGCAGGCAGGGCCAGGAACCGAACCCTGGCCCCTGCGATTCCCTGAGCAAGGGCTTAATCTGCTGAGCTATACCACTGGCTCTGACTTTTTCATAAGATAAAGAGTGTATCAGTTTAGCATTTGCCCTCATTGACAGTTTGAACTCCTTACGAGCCTCTTTTTTCCAGGGGAACATTTTTTGGCCACATGTTGCTACAGGTTTACAATATATGCTTGTGACACACAGTGACAAGAGCAGAAAACAGGGCTGGAGAGCCTGGCAGCCCCACGGAAGCACTCAGCAGCCCATTACGTCTCCCTCAGGGAGAAGCTCAGCATCTTAATGAATTAATTAGTGGAAGTGGAGGCAAAACTTCCTGGAATTTCTTCAGAACAAGATCTGTTTGAAGAATTGAACTCCATAGAGGCAAAGTAGATAACATCCCAGGTCCAAATCAATGACTATATGTTTTAGAAATAATTTAATCTTGCAGAAACTTTTCTAACCTTATTTAAAAAAGGGTGAGGAGGCCATGGCTGTTATGCTAGCACTCTGCCTATTTGTGATCCATCATATCTGGATGTATGCTTATGTTAATGGATTCTCAATTACATACTGAATTTTTTTTTTTTTTTTTTTTTTTCTGCAGGGAGTGGGCACAACTGGAAACTGGTTGCACGTGCAGGACCAAGACAAAACTGGCAGAGAGCAGGGAAAGCTCCTTCAGCCACGCAAACAAGCTGCTCCAGCTTGCAAACAGGTTGGTAGGCAGAGAGGTTGAAGCTGACGTCAACCCCTCAGTGCTGACCACACTCTGCGGTCCTCGGTGGCTCCTTTCCTCCCAGTAATGCTCCTGGTTTTCAAAGAATTAGAATGCTTGCATTCTCTTCCTCTGTAGGGCAAAAATCAGGCTTAGCCATTACTTGCTCTGTCTGAAGACAGAGGTTGGGATCTTGGTAAACTGTTACACGAGATGAAGGATTCTGGGCATACACAGAGCCTGTCTTTCAGCCCATCGCTTAGGGGAAAACAGGAAGCACCTCGTCTTTAGGTGAGATCCTGATGGATAGGCTGAGGGACAAAGCCACGGTGACTGAGGTCGTACGCCGCTGGTGAGGGGGCAGAAACAGGATCCGGTGGAAGGGAGGTAGATGAGAAAGGAGCTTGTGCTTCTGTGCCTAGAAAGGGTGACTGAGCAGGTGGAGCTGGCAGTAATTAGGGTCTGGACAAGGTCAAGGAGTAAGGTGCAGGAGTCTAGCGGGGCTGTGCCCTGCACACTGCCCAGGCGGCAGCGTAGGCCACCTCTCACCTCCCAGGAGGAAGCGAGGGCAGGGTGTGCTGAGAAGAGGCGCTTCTGAGCCCTCGGAAGGGAATCACGCTGCAGCTGTTGGTTCTGGGCTGGAGAGAACTGCCCGGCGGCTGTCACCTACGATGCGCCCAGACTCTTGCGGGCAAAGCCTCTTGCTTAGCCTCCAGCCCCGACGGCTGCGCTGCTTCCACTGTAGGAGCAGGGGGGCTGTCCCACCCGCCTCACTGCCCACGCGCAGCGTGTCCACCCTTGCGGCGCAGTATGGAGGCTGGACGGTGAAGAGGCATGTGGTCAACGTGTGGCTACTCGCACTTCTAAATTCACGTGAGAATTTTAGCAAAAACATAGCATAAAGGAGCTCCGGGGGCCCGGCAGGATGGCTCAGTGGTCTAAAGCGCCTGTTTGGAAAAGCTTGGGCGGCTTCAGGGACCGCGGTTCAATCCCCGGCACCACATGCTGCGCCAGCCCCGCCCTCGGGGCGAGCTGAGCCGGCCATAAAAATGAGTGAATAAACAAATAAAGGTTCTGAAACAAGAAAAAAAAAAAAAAAATTCTTTAAAAAAAAAAGGAGCTCCGTAGAATTGCTTCTCCGCCACGTATGAGCGGGTCGTGGGAGCTGCGGAAGAGGACCTTCTTGTGAACCGCAGTGAGCTGTAAAAATCTAATGCTTTAGAGCAGTGGTGAGTGGAGCTGGGTGAGCGCTGAGGTGGAGCAGAAGTGAACCGCATGGGAAACTAGGGCGGGGGTCATGGGGGCAAAGGCGTGGCCTCGCAGGCAGCTGCGGTGGCTGCCCGGTGCCCGCGAGGGGACGGCAGACACTGCTGCTTCCTCTCCAGCTCAGTCTTCCCCTGGGGCTCCCGACGGCTTCACAGAGTCGGGGAGCCAGCTCCGCGAGGCTGCCCCCGCCCCCATGAGCTCCCCTTGCGCTGACATTTCTGCCGCCTCTCCTTCCCGGCTCCTGACCCATTTCCTGGCCCTTCTTGGTACCGTTTCCACTGCTTTCAGGAAGTGAAGTTGGAATAATTCTATAACCCCAGAGGCACCTGCGCAGGTATGCCTGCACCAAGGCATCCAACAGTGCCTCGCGGATCGGACTCCACAACTTTCTGAGAACTCTGGTGGTCTAGCTTGACCTGGGGCAGAAGCCGAGGGGCTATGCCAAACCGCGCAGGGGACCAAGGAGCTGGAAGCAGGCTCTGCCCATGACCTTGCTGCTAACTTGGAGAAGGGGAGGAAGGTAACAGCTGGGATTGAGACCTTCACCAGCAGAGCATCGAAAACAATTTTTTAAAAAATGCTTTTGGTACGGGGTCTTCAGGGTCTACAGGGTCTCGCTGCGTAGAACGGACTTGTAGAGATTCTCCTGTTTTCAGCCTCCCAGGCACTGGGATTACAGGGGTGCACTACCACGCCCAGGTTCAATGCTGTCTTAGTGTGCCCCAGGGGTGGGGCCGGCAGGGCAGGCCGGGGATCGAACTCCAGCCGCTGTGCTGTGCCTAAGCAGAACCAAATCCTCACTCTCCTGTGGTGCCTGGTGTCTTTCATTTTGTGATTGCTGGTGCGTTGCTCATTTGGGGGCATAATTTATTTTATTCAATATTTACCACATCTAAGGCATTTCCATCGGGACCAGCTCTGATCAGTCCCCTCACGTCTGTTTCTGGAACTTGGTGCTGCCTGCGATTCTAGTACTGCAGCTGCGGAAGACACTCCTCTAGCGGTGTGTGCTCGTGTGAACCTGCGGCTGAGGTGGGTCAGGAGGCCCGAGCAGAGCGCGGCGCCTGTAGCATTGCTGTGGCACAGGCTGCGCAGAGGCGGACACCAACTCCTCAGGGAGGGCAGACTTGGATTGCATTAGACAGAAACAGCTGTGCTGCCCGGCGGGGTTGCTTTCTGAATCCCGAGGGCTGCAGCAAGGTGACGGGAGCTCTATTCTGGGTGTGTGCGGTTCCTAGAGAGCCTAGAGGGTTCACTTTCTGAATCACTTCCTGAAATCCCACAGATAATTTCCATATGCTCTGGATTCCCACGTAAAGAGCAGGTATTATCCACAAACCAGAGTTCTGAAAAGCACACTTGCCGGTTATGGAGCTTGAGTTTATTTTGAAAATTAAATGAGGAAACAGCTGTGCAGAGTTTAGTGGGAGGCCCAGGACAGGGCCATAGTCTCAGGGTGGCCCAACGCCGGGCTCAGTGGCAGGCGAGGGAGGGAAGGACGGGCTGATTCAGCAAATTCACTTCCCCGGCCCTGAGAATCAGGTAAACAGCAGGTAACCTTTTAGCAAGATATTCCCGTGTAGCGTTTGGGACAACATAGAGATTCCTGTTGAAGGAGGGCTGATCAGATTGCACTTTAGAAAAGATCCGGTGATGCCTTGTTCTAAAAGATACGCTAAGATACAGAGAAATTTAAATTAAAAGACTGGAAAAACGTCACAACGTTCGAACACTGACCGAAAGAAATCTGGTACTGAAATACTGATGTGGAATGAGGTCAGAACATTGCCGCACATGCTCCGGGGCCAGCTCGGGGAAGGGCGTCCGGCAGCTGCACTTGTCGGTGTCCGTGTGCTAACCTTCTTCCATGACTGCCCTCACGCCCCAAGGTGGCAGGGCTGAAAGCCATGCCAAGAAGGCCGCGCAGCCCTGGCTCCTGGGACCGCACCCGCCAAACACCGCCCGCTGGCGAGCGACGCCGTGGTCCACCGCAATGATGAAGACAGGCGCTCCACAGTGTAGACACGTAAGGGTCCCAGAGGGGTGTGAGGAATAAAAACTGGACGTCCTTAATAATCGCGTAAGCTGCCAAATAGAAATAGACGTAAAACCAAATTCACAATAGCATCAGGTGTGCTATAAGCTACTTTTCTTAACCAGTATGCAGCTGAAAAAGGATCCATGAAGATAGAGATTTAAAAAATACGCTCAAATTGGACCCATTGTACATAGGTGGCACACTATCTCTCTTATCCGCAAAATGTACTCTCTGATAGAGCAGAGCAAGTAAAAATTAACATTTGCTGGGCTTGAGGGCAACACTTAATGAATTTAAAAAGAGTAATGTTATGACACATGTTCTCAGATTATCAGGGAAGCTAGAAATGAGCATTAGGAGGAGGAAGCGGGCAGAAGTGCGAGCCACTACACCACGGGGTCCTCAGGTCACTGAGAAGGAAGGCTCACACTGGGAGTGACTTTATGTCCATACCCTGGACTCCAAGTAGCTGCTTTGAAGATGACAATACCTGCGCACTAGCTATTGTTATTGCGCTGGTTGGCACACTGTGTCAACTCGGGAAGTTTAGAAGTTTCATTAAGTGACTCAGCAGAGAGCCAGGGTTCTTTATACACATCCTGCTCTTGTTGACAGGACATCGCGTGAGCTCTGCACCTCCTGCCCCAGGACAGCCTGCTTCTAAGGTAAGTAGGGGAGCGACGCTCGCTAGCCTCAGCCACAGCTGCGGCTCCTCCCTTTGCTCTTTGCTGTTTCTGCCGCCATGAAGTGCTGTCCACATCATGAGCCGCTCTGCCGTGGAGCAAGCCGAGTATGGACTGAAACCTCCACTAACTGAGCTGCAGAAGCCTTTCCTTCCTTCGTTTTGGGTGTCGGGTGTTTTGTCCCAGCGATAAGTGAAAAGTAGATGAGACAGTTATTCTACTGTTTTGTTATGAAATTCAGTTTTACATTTTTTTCAGTAAAATTAGAAAAGCAACTGGAAAATTTCCATGTATTTAAAAACTGGTCATCAATAAAAATCCTTCTAAATAAACCATGAGTCAAAGAAAAATCATCATAGCTATAGAAAACATTTTTATCACATGATAAAATAACACACACATATTTAAAATTATAGATCAAAGCTAATGCAGTGTCCAGTTATATCATTAAATACCTAACAGAAAAAATGTGTTGTGTAGCTATCTTGAAAGATGAGTGTAACAGCTGGGGAGATAGCTCAGCAGTCTAAGCACTTGCCTGGCAGACCCAAGAACCCAAATTGGATCCCTGGCACCATATGCCATGCAGGCCATGGAACCCCACAGGTGGAGGTGCAGCCCTGTAATCCCAGTGCTGGGGAGGCTGGGAGAGGAGGATCTCTATGAGCCTGAACTGTGCAGTGAGACCCTGTACCAAAAGAACAATTAATTAACAAAAGATGAAAAAGTCATACAAACCAATAGCTTTTCTTCTAATTATCTAAGAGAATATCTTAAAATGTTTACTAAAATGTATCATCAAGGCTGAGGAGATAGCTCAATAGTCTAAGAGCTTGCCTAGCAAGTTTCAGGACCTGGGTTTGATCCCTGGCACTGCATGCCATGCCAGCCTGGAACTCCAGGTGCACTGTGCTGGCCCTGAAACCAGGTGTGGTGGCACATGCCTGTAATCCCAGCACTAGGGAGGCTGAGATAGGAGGATCACTATGACTTGGAACTGTATAGTGAGACCCTGTACCAAATAAATAAATAAAAAAATTTACTGTAATGAAATAAACCTTTTATCAAATGTGGGAAAATAATAAAGATAATAGCAGAAAATTAAAACATAATGGAAAAGATTACTACAAATATAAATGAGAAAAAATATAAAATAAAACATTTTTCCCTTGAGTATACTAATAGCAAAACCAAACAGGAGATGTAGATTAAAGGAGAAACACACTGGACTGTCCACAAAATTTCTCTAAATGTGAAAATATAAGAAGGTACTGAGTAATGTTGTGGCGCTATCCGAAATTTCACTTGAAATGGATATATTTTTATTTATTTATTTATTTATTGCCTTTTTGAGACAGGGTCTCGCTATGCAGTTGAGGCTGGTCCTGCGCTCACTTTTGTAGCCCAGGCTGGTCTTGAACTCACACCAATCCTCCTGCCTCAGCCTCCCAAGTGCTGGGATTACAGGCATGAGCCACCACGCCCGGCTGAAATGGATATATTTTTAGAAATAATATGATTTATGGAAACTGAGGAAGCAACAGGACGGCCAGATATTGTCACTGACCCTAAGAAAACTGAGGTCTCGCCTTCCCACACATATGCTTGTCAGGGTCCAGCAGAGGGCGCTGCCACATACTCAGGGAATAGAAAATTTCCCCGTTTTTGGTGTCGGGAGTCAAATGCAGGTGTGTTTTGTAACACTCTGCCACATGCATGACTATTTGCACAGAACAATAATCCCATGCTTTTACAAACTCTTCTGAAACACTCTAAGGGAAGTACAGGGAAAAATTTCATGGTACAGGCTCAATGATAAATATGACTGCAGCAATTATAAATAAAATATTAGTACATGGACACCAGCAATATGTGACTAAAAACCAAGCTGGGTTTATCTTGTGAAGGTAGGATTGTTTCAATATTTGAAAGCAATTAAAGTTACTTATCACATTAGTGAATTAAAGGAGGAAAGCTGCTTGCTGGCCTTCATACATATAGAAGAAACATAGCGAATTTCTATATTTATTCATAATTGGGAAATTCTTAGAAAATTAGATTTAGGAATGAATTTTTTTGTCTGGTGAGGAACATTTACAAGAACAAAGTGAACACAAAACGCTAAAGTATGAATCATACTTAATAGTGAAACATGCAAAGTGCCCCTTTAAAACCAGTAACGAGGTAGGAAAGCCCTAGGCAGGAGTGGGCCCCTGTTCTGGGTGGCCTAGGGAAGCAGTTAGGAAGTAGAAAAATATGGGTGACAGAAAGATGGAAAAGAAAAGCCCACATGACCATCTTAAAAAAACAAAACAAACAAACAAAAAAAAAACGACTGGAGTTCTAAAAATGGAAGACTCGTAGCTGGGCGTGGTGGCGCACACCTGTAATCCCAGCACTTGGGAGGCTGAGGCAGGAGGATCGATGCGAGTTCGAGACCAGCCTGGGCTACAAAAGTGAGCTCAAGGCCAGCCTCAACTGCATAGCGAGACTCTGTCTCCAAAAGACAAAAAAAAAAAAAAAAAAATAAATAAATAAATAAAAAAATAAAAATGGAAGACTCCAAAATTGCTAGTGAGTTTTCGTAACTAAGACCGGCAAAATTACCAATTAGAGAGCCAATATTAAAAGATCAATTCCATTTTTACATAAAGTTCCACAAGAAGGCAGTTTCTATGATTGTAGCAAATATAGTATCTAGGGAGGGAAAGTCTAGGAATGGAACCTTTTCATTAGAGTAATAAATGCTGCAACGCTGCTGAGAGATGTCAGTGAAAGGAGAGATCTCCTATTCACTGGGTGACCAGACAATATTGTAAAATCACTGATTCTCCCCAGAGTGACACGGATTTAGCACAAGTCCAGTCAAATCCCTACAGTGGCTCAAGCCTGTGGAATGCAGGCATTCCACAAAATATGCAAGCATGCATGTATGTCATGGCACACCATAAATTTCTACAATTTTTCTCAATTTAAAAAATAAATCCCAACGAAGTGCTTTGTGGAAATTTTCAAGCTAAGTTTTGAGTGAATTATAGAAGGGCTGAGGTTGGGGCTAGGGAAATAGCTCAGTAGAATAAGTGAATAAGTGCTTGCCTAGGAAGCACAAGGGCCTAAGTTCAATCCCTGGTTCCACCAAGAAAAAAATAATAAAAGGGCTGAGGTCAAGAACGGCTTACATACTGTTCCAGAAAGTGGAAGAAGCAGAACAGAGGTGCTGCAGAAGGTCCAGGTTTAGTGTAAGCTTGCGACACTTGAAGCGGAGTGGGCTTGGCTCAGAGTAGGAGGGATGGGGAACGGGGCAAAGCCATGCTCATGACAGGAGACAAGACGAACAGCTGTCCAGTGACCTTGAAACCCATGATTCCACAGCTATTAGCCGTTATGTCTTATTTCACATCAGACAGCTATGAAATGTGTAGGGAAGGAAGGGCAATATTGGAGAATATTTTGTGAATCTGAGTTAGGAAAAGATTTCTTAAGCAGAACAACAAAGCTCAAACCCTAGAATTAAAAGGCTGATAAAGTCTTAAGAATAACTTTTTGATGGAATATTATTGAGAGCAAGGAGGTTGGCTATAAACTGGAAATGGCATTCAGAAGCTATACCTCTGCCAGATAGCTGTTGAAAGAACTCCTTCACTCTCAGACAAGTGTCTAAAACATCCTAAGAGGCAGGCAAAACGCATGCTTGAGTACTGCCTCAGCTGGAAGGCACAACGGGCCCAAGTGGACATAAACGAGTGCTTTGCCTCATTAGTTAGCAGGACAATAGGCATTAAAACCTCAGAGAGGTGACATTTATACCACATTACTCCACCATACTGTTGATGAGAAAAGAACATTCATTAAAAACAAGAAGTCAGAGAATACCAAATGTGGATGAAGATTCGGAACAAAAGAATTTTCACCAACTGCTCCTGGAAGAATAAATGGGACAAACTTAGACAAAGTGTGCTGTGACCCTGCTGAGCTGGAAGCAGGCATATTCAGGACCCCTAACTGTCCTCCTGGGCAGCACCTCAGAGACACCCTACCTGTGAAACCCAGGGGAAAGAGACGGTGTTTGTGTTGTACCTGGCAGCTGTGCGCACTGGCAAGAGGAGGACTGCACTTAGTATGTCTCAGACGCCTCTTTTAAAAAATTTTTGTGTTGTTCATTAGTTAATTAGTTCATATTAATATATTTAGATTTTTATCCATCCTTCCTGGGCTTTGTGATCTTTCTTTCATTCTTGCACATGTCCACGGTGTGTGAGTCCTACAGCCATATCCTGGAGATATCCATCTCTTTACACAGTTGCCATTTTAGCTTTGTGCACAGGGCTCCTGAAGTCTGTTCTCTTAGCACATTTCTGCTGTACCATACAATATTGTTGGTTACAGGGCTTATGCTGCGTATTGGAGCTCCAGGCTTCTTTGTCCTACATGAAGGCATCTTTTACCCTTTCCCCAGCCTTCTTGCTCTGGTCCTCACTGTTGTAGTTCATTCCTATACATAGTATTTGATCTTTCAGACTCCATGAGCAAGTGATGTCATGCGATATTTGCCTTTCTATGTCTTGCTTATGTTGCTTCATGTAATATCCTCTGTGGTTACCATGTGGCTGCAAGTGGCAATGTCTTGGTATGCGGAGAAGGGTTGCAGCTCCTCACATCCCCTGGACCGTCCTCAGGTTCTGGCTCATGCTGGGGGCCGCGCAGCAGAGGCTCCTCCCGCGGTCATATAATGGGGCTCATTTTCCTGCCCTCAGGTATGGGAAGTGCCGGCCTCTGCTTGCTGTCCATAGGTGAGTGCACTTGACTGGCACATGAGGCCGTTTCTACTTGTTCATCATCACGAATAGCACTGCTCTGAACAGGGGTGCAGATAGCTCTTTAAATATGCATTTCTGTGTCTGCAAGATTTCTTCTGAACTCACTGGGCAGGTTTGGGGAGTTCTTTTATTTCCCTTTCCTTTCTGTTTCTTTTATTCAAGAAGAAAAAGTAGCACGGAATTTATAATGAAGCAAGCTATAGATTTAGTAAAGGGTGAAAAAGCAGCTAAAACCAAATCCTTGGGCAGTGATTACTGTGATGATCCACTTGTCATCTCTTCCTGGCAGGCAATGAATCACACTTTTGCAGCCTGCTACAGAGGAGAGTTGCCATGAACCGGAAGCACCCATGCTACTTTCTAAGCACAAGCAATTGGGGACGTACTTGGGAGAAAACAAGAAATAAACTTGGGTCGGACACAGTTTTAAATTGATATGTTTAATTTAGGTGGATAAATGGAATTGGTTTCATGGTCCTACCTTCATACTAATATGAATTTGCATGATATGCTGTATAGTAGCGAATAGTATACATCATTGCTCCTCTTTTTTGACACAAATTACACTTATGCTTGTGCACTGAATGCTGAATTGCCAGCTAACATTTTCAGTAATGAATCGCCCAACCAGCCAGCCAACCAGCCAGTCAGTAAATCAGTCCTTACCCTGGTCCTACCCTTTACTTGCTTTCCAGATATAGTATAAACTTGTCAATTCTGAGTGCTCACTGCTCTACACAGATTTTTCTTAGATAAGCAATGTTTAAAATGCACATTGAAACCACTCACCTTTGGTTCCTTGCACTTGGAGAAGAATCCAAAACACAAAAATAGCTCTTCCACCTGCTAGATACATCGTGGCTTTTGTGTGGCTCCAATTCGGAAAGTCGCCGAGCAACTCCAAATCTCATTGAAAGAAATGAAAAGTCAGAAATATGAAAAATAATAAAATACGCATTCTGGCTGAGCACGACTAACCTTCCTGGCTTACTTTTACAACTGCTCAGTTGGGGAGACCCTGCAGTATGCGTTTCCCAATAAGCTGCTTAATTTTCTTCTCAGCTGTAAGCTCTGCTTAAGGGTCACCTGGAGGAGCCTGTGTCCCATTAACCTGAGGAGCGTCTGTCAGTCTCACTCCACCCCCTAAGACCCCCGGAACCAAGAGTCCACGGAATAATTTTTTTTTCTTCTGCTTAGTTTTTCACCCGTCACAGTAACACAGGGCTGGGGGAGGTCCTTTCCTGCGAGAAGAAGGCTGACAGTTGCCGGGAGACGTTTCCCAAAGTATAGCGCGCCCAGGAACATTGTTTGAAAGAACTTCATTGCTCTCTGTGAAATTTCTGGCTAGTGAACGTGTGCTGTTCTCCATGGACAGAAAAGCCATCTCCATGGCTGTTTTGTTAATTACTTTCTGTTTAGTATTTCATTCAGCAGGCTTGACTTGCTTTTGCCTTAAGTTTAATTTTTTTTTTTTTTTTTTTTTTTTTGTCTTTTTGAGACAGGGTCTCACTATGCAGTTGAGGCTGGCCTTGAGCTCACTTTTGTAGTCCAGGCTGGTCTCGAACTCACAGCGATCCTCCTGCCCCAGCCTCCCGAGTGCTGGGATTACAGGCGTGCGCCACCACGCCCGGCCTTCATTTTAATTTTAAAATCTGTTGATGTGCTCAAAGGGCTTAGACACCTTTCCACAGGTGCGATGGACAGCTATGCCTGCCTATTACCCCTGGCTCCGCTCAAACGGGGACTAGTTTTGCCTCTTCAAGCTAGTTCTTTTACTAGTCTCCTGTGTTTCTAAATAGTATCCTTTTACAACTACTTTTTTTTTTTTCTTTTAGATATTATTATCAAATAGTCGATACTGAAGTTGGATATGGGCTACATACCTGTAACCCCAGCACTTGAGAGGCTGACGCAAGAGGATTGTTGTGCATTTGAGGCCAGCCTGGACTACTTAGTGAGACCCTACCTCAGAAAAAACAAGAAACAACAATAGATATTGGGAACATCACCCAGAGTGCACACGCCCCTTTTCCTCACCATAAATACTTGCCTGTTTATTCTACCTCATTATATTGTATTCTCCATTTACTGATTATTCATTTCATGTTAGCATGACCTCTGTCGCATATCTCTCAGCTTGAAGCATATAGCACTGATATGTACTGAGCTCTTGCAGATAAACTCTATTTTGGGGGCTCTACGCTGATTATTTCTGTATTGTGTACCACAGTACTATGACGTAAGTACTGCTGCTTTACACGACAGGAAAGAAAGGTGTCTGTGGCACAGCCGGGAGACAAGTCGTCAGGTTCAAAAGCTTGTCCCTAAACTTCATGAGAAGTTATCGTGGAGTAACTGTGCACCTCTGCAGGTATGTGTGTGTGGTATCATAGCATGCGTGTGCAAGGTGGGGTGATCAGGTTAGTGGGAGCGGTACATCACTTCAAATGCTTATTATTTCCTTGTATTGGGAACACTCAAAATCGTGTCTACCACTTATTTGGAAATAAGCAACTGGCTGTCCACAGTGGCTGACCCACCGTACCACAGGATAAACGACGTTGCCCTTGTGGTCTGAGGCACCCTGAGCCTGCTTCCCGGGCTCTGGGGGTCCCTGTTCTCCTGCTTTTCCTCCAGGGGCTTCTGCACGAGAGTGACAGCACGCAGCCTCTGCCTTTCTGCGCCTGCGCCCCAAGATTCCGCTGTTTTGCTAAGCATTCACACCCTTCCCTCCCTTTGTAACCCTCTCATTCAAGAAAAGGCTTCTTCATTTTCTAAACATAAAGGAGTAAAGGAACCCCAAATGTTACCTCTGCTGTGTACATTTTTGCTTCACGTTATTAAGTACTTCAGAAAGTCCACCTTCCTGGGGCTTTCTAACCCTTCCTGTCTGTGTAATTTATTGTCGTTCTTTACGGTGGTCCCCTGGGATCTCACACCACACTCACCGTGGGCTTTGCTTTGTCCTTTGTCCTACGTTTTGCATCCTGTGCTTTCTATTTCTTACTATTTTATCATCTCTCATTGGTTACTATGGCTTTATTTGTAAAAAATTCATGTAAAGTCACTTTTGGGGGGTACTCAGAGGTACCCCAGAGATGTGAGTTTTGCTTTCATGTTTAATTACAGATTATTTTGGTTTAATGTAAGAAAAATTATCATCCAGTTGATGTAGGCTCCTATTTATCATAGTTTATCTGGGAAGCAGAAATGAATTAGCTGGGAAATGAAGCTGCTTTTAGGTAACCGTGTAGGAGAATGGTCCAGGGATGAAACAGAGTGGAAGCAAGCGCATGTGTTGTTCATACTGGGCCGCTGGGAAGCTCCAGGGCTTCTGCCCTGCTGTGAGCAGGGTCTCAGAGCGCTCCTTCCTCAGGAGAGAGAGAGTGACTATTTCAAGTTGTGAGCCACTGAGCCTTCTCGATGAGCCATGCTGCTTAGAGAAAACTGTGCTACAGACCAGTCTGTCCTTAGAACGTTGCCACGTCGCAGTTAAGAACGTATTCACTTTAAAATGGCAACTATCTAAAAGTTCTCTTGACAGCAGTGCTGTATGCATTTTTCCCAAGTTTTAGGTAAAACTTTGGGCCGTTAATGTTGCTCGCTGCCACTTGGAAGCACACAGAAATGACAGACACTCATTATTCATGAGACAATGCTTT
The DNA here is from genome assembly GCA_004027025.1 of Myocastor coypus. NCBI lineage: Eukaryota > Metazoa > Chordata > Mammalia > Rodentia > Myocastoridae > Myocastor > Myocastor coypus. The sequence goes on from PVJA010006708.1 coordinate 60,705, forward strand.
TGGGAACATCAGGGCTCTAAGTACCGTTGTGTTTAATTATGGGTCAGTGCAATTAATCCCAAGCTGCTTCTTCCAGCTGGTTGGCTGTCCACAGTGATTATCTGCTCTTAAGGAGGTAAGCCTTCTCCTTGGCTTTGGGCAGAATTTTACTGGCGCACAAATGTACAAGGTGCAGTGCAGAGGTCAGGGTGCCTTTGCCACTGCATTCCTTTGTGTAAGACCAATGGACAGAGTCAGATGCAGGTGCCAGAGGGAAGCAGCTCATATCACAAAGGAACAGTTCTGTTTGTTGAGATAGAAACAACTTTTGAGTTTCCCCTGACTATCATAGTGATGTATATACACGTATCACTCTTACCAGTACCCCAGTGAGTTAAGTCCTGCTTTTATTTTCCTCTACAGTTGCAGACAGTGAGACTCAGGGCCGATAAGTGAGTTGGCTAACTGAAGCAGGGCGTCCAGCTCGGGTCTCTCGTCCAAAGCCTATGCCATTGGCCTTGTTCTGCATGTGGTAGCACTGAGTCTTCCAGCGCAGTTCCTTGTTCTCTCTACAGCTTCACTTTCTGCCTCTGTCTTTCCAACTGACCTCTCTGTCTCTATTTCTGTCTCTCTCTGTGTCTGTCTGTTTGTCTGCTGTCTGCTGTCTGTCTGCCTCTCACTCTCTCTCTCTCTCTCTCTCTCTCTCTCTCACACACACACACACACACACACTCACTCACTCACTCAGTACAAGTTTACTTTGGGAGGGGGATGCGTGTGACAGGTGCAGGGAAATCCCTGCAGTTCTATACCTCGCACACATTCTTAAAACTCCCTCTGAGACTTGAACAGCACAGTCACTGGTGACAGTATATCTGTGCATTTCTTGACCCTGCAATTATAAATGCCAGGTGTCATTTTTCTTCTGAAGTAACCAGACATAGAGTCAAAGGGAGTTTTCGGTCCTCATCCCTTTCCAGTGTGGCTCCAAAGTGGAGCATTAGGCAGAAGACGAATTCTCTTCCCTGGTCCTGAGTTTCCAGGGACCTTTGTACACTCAGAAGGTCATTTGGAGCCACCAAATTAATGACAGCCTCTTTCACTTTTCCTGACAACTGTGCAAACCCAGACTTTCTGACAGATTGGGGCTTTATTAGTGGCTCCTTTTAAACCCACTGTGCATTTGCCGCAATGTACCTGGTCTCCGGGACCCATTATGTTTGCTAATGGTGCTTATTTTCTTGCCTTACATTGCTGTCAAAGATTTTCCCTGAAGCTGATTTCATTATAATTTTAAAAATACCATCTGTCTGTGTAAAAGTTTTTCTTCTGTCTTTTGGGCAGATTTTATCTGATTTCTTTCCTGCAGCTCAGTTGAGCTTCTCCAGGTGCAGAGTGGGTTCACTGCACAGCTTCTGTCCAAAGTCATCCTTGACTGCAGGACTGCAGGAGTGATGGCGGAGTTTGTCTCTGTTAACCTTGGGCTTTGGCTGTGCTGAGGAAGCTCCTCCACTGGCCCATCCAGCAGGACAGCTGCGTAGCTCCAGGCACAGTCTCTGCCAGGTACAGCGCGCTGCCTTTCCCTCGGTATCTGCAGAACAACGTGTGCTTTTGTTCCCTCCTTTCACATGGCCCCTTGGAGACACGTCCTTGGGTCTTGGCGTTCTGCACCTGCGTGTTTTTGTGCATATGCTGTTCTTTATCTGCGTGTTACGTACACTCCAGTGGCCCGCGTACTGCTCGCTGGTTCTAGTCTGTGCTCACGGCGGCTTCCGCTCTATGCCTTTTCAACTGTTCACACTTCTTATAGCAATATCTTGGCAAGGGAATATGCAAGAACAACGTGGCCGTCTTCTGAGCTGACCAGTTTGTTCTGGTTTTCTTTAGTTAATTCTTCTGTAGATTCTGTTTTCCCTGCAAACCCCTTTATTTCTTTCTAATAATGTTAATTCTTTTCATACCCTTAATCCTTCTCACTTTTCCATAATAATTTCCAACAAATATATATTAATAGAAACCACACATGCCCGCTTTTGTCTTCTTGCTACGTCCTTTCAGGATGTGATTTCAGCTGTCGGATCACTGGCAGCCAGCGACTCACGGAGAGACCGATTTGCTATCTTTTTCCAGCCCTACCTTCAGGATCCTGCTCTGACATGAATCCTTTGGTTATGACTATTTTGGCTCTTCTTGGTTGGCTCTTAACAGCACAGCCTTCGCCTGCTTTGCAATGGTTTTCGTTAGAAAGTCAGTCCTCACATTGCTAACTGTTGACACCCAAACGGAGCCATACATGGGGGTACTTTCTGATGGGTACACAGTACTCCTGGGTACATGTGCTCCAGTGCCTCCAGGTCCCTTGCAGTCCCAGTGATGAAGTGATCAGAAGAGAACTAAAGATTATAAGCAGCAGGGTTTCAAAGTCCCTGGGCATTCAAGGCTCTGCCAGAAACATTAGCATTCAGAGGCAATGACACCTTCAGCTGCAGAAAGGATCTGTTTTCCCTTTGAATTCTCCTCCTCGAGAACTGCTGCTGTGGCCACCAGGGCTTGTGCTGGACTCTGCCATGGGCTCTTTCTTAGGCTTCAGGCCATTCAGGGTGCTGGGCTGCGGGTGAGTCCCAAGGAGCCGGTTACCGGGCGCCTCCTCTTGCCTATTTCTGCCTTCTGGAGTGGAAAATTTTATGCTCTGCTTCATCCGCTCTTACATTTTGGAAATAGCTAACTCCAGTTTCACCAGCTTATAGCTGAGAGGAGTTTGTCTCAGGAGATCTCATGTCTTGATTCTTGCTCTTACCTAATTTAGAGGAGATTCTCTGCTATAAGGGATAGCTTAGATTCTCATCTAAGAAGGACATGGATTTGGGAGCCAGAATGGTTTGCAAAAGAGGGTTTGGGTGTGTCTGACCTCCACAGCTCATGTGTTGGAAACAATCCTCAGCGCCACTGGATGAAGAGCTTGGGCCTGCAGATGCTTTGACCTCAGGAACAGCCTGACATGTTTCCTGGGGATCAGGTTAGTCATTAGGAGGGTGGGCTCCTGAGTGAGGGACAAGTTATTCTCTTCCTCAGGCACAACCCCTGCTGCCTTTCTGTCTTCTGGAAGGGGCACTGAAGCAGGAAGCCTGTCCTAGGCCAGGCCCTCTTGCTTGCCTCTCTTGGCCTTTAGGACTCATACCAGTCAGAGTATTACTGCAGTTGCAGGTATAACACGAGATGTATAAATCTGTAAGCAGCTCCAAGATCGGCTTACAATGGTCAGCCACAGTGTCAGATGAGGGAGTGTGCAGAGGGTGTCTGCATACTGGGGACTGAAAGATTCTGTTCAAGGTCGAGAGTACACTATAGTGTTGAGTGCACAGTGCACACAGGAGGTCAGTGAATCTACAGTGGAAGGCTGACGATTCTGCACCAGAAGGCTGAAGGATCCAAGACAGAAGTCAAGAGTCTGCACTAGAGCCATGAGACGACGTCCAAGCTGATGGCTGGAGCTGTCCCAGGAAGAATGGGATCCTTCCTTCCTTCCTTCCTTCCTTCCTTCCTTCCTTCCTTCCTTCCTTCTTTCCCTCCTTCCTCACTCTCCTTTAAGCGATGAGTCGCTCTAGGGTGGGGCCTCCATGCTCTAGGGTGTGGGGTTATTGAGCCCATTTAGTTAAGCTCTTAGCTTCTCAAGTTGACACAGTCAATCAACCACTACAATCCACCCCTTGACAACTAGACATATTTCTTTAAACCAGTCTCCATATGCAAAGCTGTACATATAATTGCACTTAGCATGTTATAACTATCTTGCATACAAATGGAAACATTCTAATGCCCTTACCAAAACATAAGGTAGGCTTTCTTTGCTTGATACTTGTGCCTAATCATTTCCTAACTTCAACATTAATATGGGTTTAATATTCCTTAAGAACCGGCATTAAATTTACCAATATTGTATTATAATAGGACCATATATGAGTGAAATAGTACAATTATGGTCCCCTTTTCTGTAGCTGATCACAGGGTTGTAGCTGGCATTTGTAGCTACCTTCTTCCACTCCCCATTCTGTATTCCCTTGGCCCTCAGCAAGTACCTCAGCTGGCCTTGGTTCTTTTGCTGGTAGAGTGACCCACACCTTCATTTCTGAAGGCCCTGGACCATTTGTCATTGTGTCTGCCTTAGGTTGTCATGGTTTAGCATAGACTTTAATAATAAGGCATGGCGATACTGAGAGGTTCCCTGATGGCTCTCCTTCTCTCCATGTATATTCTTCCTTTCCTCCACTGTGGGGTGGCAATTAAATTTCCCCCTGATAGTCCGGGTTAGTAACCACTGACAGCACCATGACTCTCTTTTTAGCTTGTTTCCTCTGAGGCATGAAGAGACCAAAGTGACCACGGGGAAATCTTTGCTTCCAGTTCAGTGGTATTATTGTTGTACTTCCTGGTATAAGACTTCCCCCCTTCTGCAACTAGGACTTTTAGTCCAGCAAAACACAGGTTATGGGGACAGAAAGAAAAAAGTTTGCTCGTGGATCAGTAGGGGCAATGGTGAGTGGTACCATTTTTATTTCCACCCCTTGATCCCTGGACCCATGAATTCTGGTTATGGGAGACATAGTACCATACAGAGGGTGCTGATTTAAAGCACATTTAAAGTACTTAGCCCCAGCCCTGCAAACTATTGCCACCTAGCTGGCACTATAACTGTGTCTTCAAAAGATCATTTCACATTTGTATCAATCCAGCTGCTTCTGAATGGTAAGGAACAGGATAAGACCAGTGAGTTCCATGAGCATGAGCCCACTGCTGTGCTTGTTTGACTGTAAAATGTGTTCCTTGCTCAGAGGAAATGTGGGATTCCATGATGGTGCATAAGGCATTCTCTAAGTCTTCAGATGGTAGTTTTGGCAGAAGCATTCTGTGCAATGAAGTCAAATCCATATCCAGAGCATGTGTCTATGCCAGTGAGGAGAAAGCACAGTCCCTTCCACGATGGAAGTGGTCCAATATAATCAACTTGCCGCCAGGTTGCAGGTTGATCACCCTGGGTGTCATATCGGGGACTCATTGTTGGTCTCTTGCTGAAATATTTGGCATTCAGCAGTGGCCATAGCCAGATCAGCCTTGGTGAGTGGGAGTCCACGTTGCTCAGCCACCTTGGCCATTCTGTGCATGGGTTCACTTGGCTACTATCCACAGAAAAAGTCATCCTATCCACTTAATAATTAAAGTCCTCTTCTGTTGATTTCACCTTTGGTGAGTGTTTACACGTGAAAGAAACATTTTTACATGGTTTGCCCATATGGCAAGCTCTATCCACATACCTTTTCCCCAGATATCTTTGTCACTGATTTCCCAATCATGCTCCTTCCAAGTTCCTAATGATCCAGCCATGGGTGATGGCCCATGAGTCAGTATGTAGTTACATATCTGGCTATGTCTTCTTCTAGATGAAGTGTACTTGGTAAAGTGTTTAGACAAGATATTATATTAACTATTTTTTTTTTTTTTGTGGGACCAGGGTTCGAACTCACGACCTTGCACTTGCCCAGCAGGCACTTGTGCCTCGGAGCTATCTCCCCAGCCCCTTATATTAACTATTGTAACCATCCTACTAACCTGATTTGAGACTGTTTCATTGCTATTTTATCTTTCTTTTCTCATTGAAATGAATAAAGAAACAAAAAAGGATAGTCAAATGGATCTAAATGGCATATTAATTTAAATAGCTTATGCCAAGTATTATCAATATATTCCCTAAGATCAGGAGAGACCATGGTATCTTTTGGCCTCATCAAATCATGAAGCCAACTCCAAGAACTCCTAAAGTCATTAAAAATGCCATTATTATATTTTGTTTCCCTAGAGCTCCTCTCAGTACCAAAATCTGTACCAGTTAGGGTTTTACTTGGGGTATAGCTATAATACAAGACATACAAATGTATAAGAAATTCCAAGATTGGCTTACAATACTGCATATTGGAGACTAAAAGATTCAGTTCAAGGTCTGGAGCTCACTGCTGTGTTCTGCGCAAGTCCGTGTCAGGAGGCTGATGGGTCTACGATGGAAGGCCAATGAGTCTACACCAGAAGGCTGAAGGACCCAAGCAGAAGCCAAGAGTCTGTGCTAGCACCAGCAGATCATGTCCAAGCTCCTCCCAGGAAGAACTGGACTCTCTTTCCTCCCTCATTCTCCTCTAAATAATGAGTCACTCTAGGGTGGGACCTCCACACCCTACGGTTTAGAATTTCTGAGCCCATTTAGTTAAGCTCTTAGCTTCTCAAGTTGACATAATCAATCAATCAACCAATCAATCAATCAATCAATCAACCCCTACAAGGTTTCAGGAAATAAATCTCCATGGTAAATTATACAGGCCCAGACATCCTGTCACACAAGGGACCCTGATCCTTGGGCTCCAGGCTTTTTGTTAGTCTTAAGGCTTTGCACTGTGGTGGTTGTGCTTGGGGTGTTGGGAATGACATTGTGCCCACCAGACCTTAAGCATCTGAAATGATTTGCTCTTGTCTCAGTATGGCTTGTGATTTTGTTTATTTCTTTGTTTGTTTTTGAGATAGGTGCTCACTGTGTAATTCAGGCTGGCCTACACTTGCAGCGGTTCTCCTGCCTCAGCCTCCCAGTTGGTGGAATTGCAGGTGTCCTCCACAACATGTGGCAATGGTGATAGTTATTTTTAAGACTCCTGACAACTTGTTAGCCAAGGGCAAGGAAAATCTGCCTGCCCATCTCCTGGCCTAGCAGTCAGAAGCTGTGCTAGAGGTTGTGTTCTCTACCACTAATGTGCAGGAGGTCATGTGGCCAAGAGCCTTAGGGCAAAGGCTGTGGGGGCCGTGGAGATCAAGTCAGTGAAAGAGGCCTCACGGGTAGAGGTAGCCATCTCTGTCTTAGGCTTTTTCTCCACAGGGAGTTTAGGACAGTGGCTGGCAAAGCTAATTCTTCAGCAGAGACTAACCTCAGAATGGTTCTGGATGAATTGGAACCATACTGTCATCCTAAGTCCAGGACACACTGAAGCCTCCATAGGGGACTTGCATTCAAAAGTGCACAGTTGTTGAGTGGTCAGTCACCCTGCGGGCTCTGTGTCACAGGGAGAGAAGGACATAATCACAGAATTTTGCCTAAGGAGGGATCTAGAATTCATTTTTCTAACATTGATGGTAGAGAGCATATGGTGCCATTAGCAACTCCTTTTGAGATGATTATAATCATTGGAACCTTTTATTATGTTGACCTACTTCCAGAATAAGCTTGATGAAATTGATTTTCCTCTGTTCAAGGGAGAATTTCAAAACTTTTTTGTTTTGATGCAGTCAGCTGTTTTCCTATTATATAAATTCATCACCATTGATTTTATTCTTTTTTTTTGTGAGACTCCAGATTGTTTGGGCTGGCCTTGAACTCACTACGTACGTAGCCCAGGCTTGCCCCTAAAGTGCAGTAATCATCCTGCCTCAGGCCTTCAAGTACTGGGCAGGATTACAGGTTTGCATCACCACACCTGGCCATTTATTTTATTCTTATTTCATTTTATCGTACTTAGTACAATGAATGATTCACAGGAGTTATTGAACAATGGTTCTGAACTAACACTCATTCCAGGGAATCCAAAATGCTATTCCAGTCCTCCAATAAGAGTAGGAGCCTGTTGGAGCAGCTGAAGGTAGAAATTGGTCACATGTGTGAGGACAGGACAAAGTCACAGAGCCTAACCCAGTCAAGCTACCTCCATATTGAGGAAAGAATCCTGCCTGAACAATTTCAGCCCTTAGTCACTAGGCCCCCTTGTACCTCAGGATGCTAACCTTGTGAAGGTTTAAATAAGTGCCCCGGCTATTGTTCTTGGGGTCCTTTTCCCATAAGGCATGGGCCACCACCTGACCTCAGCTATTCCTTCTTGTCTTTGTTTTTCCAGATCCCCTGCTGTTTACTCCTGGGCACCACTGAGAGACCAGAGTCCCTACAGAAGCCCATGGAGGTAAAGTGATCAGTGCAGGTTGGGTTGACTCATAGTGGGTCCAGAAAATCTTGAAATTCATCCTGTAGTCATTTTTCCTGAACTATGACAAAAAAATCCCCAAACCCAGACTCACTCCCAGCCAGGATACTTTAGTTTCTTAATTGCCCAGGTAATAAATCCTGTTCTAGTTGCTTCTGTCTCTTAGAAATGACTGGTCACTGTGATGCACACCATGTAATCTAATACCAAATCAGTAAGCTATTTTGCCTCTACACTTTCCACATAAACCTTAGGCCAGCAGAGGTCAGGACCTGATGTTCTGGGAATGACTGTGATCAGTGTCCATGGACATAATTAAGCCTGCCTCCAAATTCTGGATGCTGTTTTGGCATTTTTGCACGCTGTTTCAAAGCCAGAATGTATAATTGGGACAGATCTCCTTAGTACTTGGAAGAATCTTCACATTGGTTCTCTAACATGTGGTATAAGGGCTGTTACAATTGGAAAGGCCACATGGAAGCCATTAGAGTTTCCTGTGCATGGTGACACAGTACACAAAAGCAGCACAGCATTTCTGGGGGAATTTCAGAGATTAGTGTCACTGTCAAGGACAATGGTGAAAGGAAATCATCATAATGGGCACAATTTTGCCCATTATGGAAGGAGAAACGGCCAGATATGCAACTGTATGCTGCTTCATGGTCTGTACCAATGATCTGGACAGGTGGTGGTCAGGAATTTGGAAGGAACATGACTGGAAAAGTGGTGGCAAAGGTATTTGGGGAAGAGGTAGACACCCAAAGGTAACCTCAGGAGAAGAGGAATTTAACAATCAGTGGATAGGATGACTCGGTAAGAAGACTTAGTTCCAGAGGGGGGAAGGCTTGTACCAAGAAGCACAACAACTATACAGTTGAATGGGAGCATAAGATTCCCCTTGGTCACTTTGGTCTCCTCACGCCTCAGAGGAAATGAGCTCAACAAGGAGTCCCAGGGTTTCGAGGGGTGACTGGCGCAGACCATCAAGGGAAATTGGATAACTATTCCACGATGGAGAAAAGGAAGAATATCCTTGGACTGTAGGAGATCCCTTAAGGTTTCTCCTAGTATTACCATGTCTTGTGATTCAAGTCCGTGGAAAACTGCAACGTAATCCAGACAGAATGGCAAATGCCCCAGCGCCTTCAGGAATGAAGGTGTGGGTTGCCCACCAGGGGAAGAACCTGACCTCCTAAGGTGCTTGCTGAAGGCCAAGGGGATGCAGAATGGGGGTGGAAGAAGCTTACTCTAACACCAGCTATGACCCCGTGATCAGCCACAGAAGCAAGGGTTGCTAATTGTACTGTACCTCTGCTGATGTAGTTCTAATATAATACAATGTCTATAGGCATCGTACTTGCTCTTAAGGATTGCCAAGCTTGTATTATAATGTTCAAGTTATGAAATGTTAAGAATAAGCATCACCAAAGAAAACCTGCCTTCTGTGCTGGTGAGGGAATCTGTGTGAGATCTGTGAGGACAGTTATAACATATTAGTATGATTCTGAGCTTCTCCTTAGTCTGGAGATTGCTTTAAAGAAAGGTGTCTTGTCAAATTGACAAGGGGTGACTGTGATGGCTGATCGGCTGTGACAAGGTGAGTTAAGAGGAGTTTGACTAAATCCGGTCAACAAAGGTGTGGAAGGCCCACGCTCGCGCCTCACCTAGAAGGTAGAAAGGGGAAAGGAAGGAGGGCGGCTGGCTTCTGCTTCTTCAGGGCAGCTTCAGTCTTCACCTTCACTTTGGAAGGCATCTTCTGGATTCCAGACAGACTCTGGCTTCTGGGGTAGATCCGTGAGCCTTCCAGTGGGGACTCTCTGTCTGCCATCAAAGACCAGGTGACCTCCAGATAAAGGCTAACATGGAGCACTACAGTGAGGTCCAGACCGTTGACTGAATCCTTTGGTCTCTGTTATGGTTTATGTCTACTGTCCCCCCAAAGCCTCATGCAATTATGAGGCGGGGACTTCTAGAGTTTGAGACTTGACTCATGATCCACTGGGATTATGTGTTTTAGTACTGATGGGATTATCAGTCTGAGTATGGCTGGGATTATGGGTATGGCCTAAGGTGGATAGGCTGAGGCAGAGAGCCTGAATTTAGTATAAAGAGTCAGGGAGACATACTCATGCTGTTTCTCTCTGCTTCCCTGGTTATTCCGCTGTTTCTGTCGCCATTGTTGCTGTTCCACCGCCATGAACTGATGCTCTCTGCCATGTGCCACTCAGCCATGGAGCTGGCCAAGTATGGACTGAAACCTCCAGTAACTGTGAGCTAAATAAACCTTTCCTTCTTTCCTTTTGAGTGTTGGGTATTTGTCCCAGCAATGAGTAAAAAGTAACTAAGACAGTCTTCAGTGTGCAGACGCCCTCTGCATGCTTCCTCATCTGACTCTATGGAAATGTTTGAATTCAAAACTTGGTGAGCTGGACTCTAAAAATAGTATTTTAAAGTTTTTTTCAGCCTTTACCTTAACAAGTACTACAAGGACTACTGGGCCAGTGACCCAGAAAAAGTTTTGGTTTGACCAAAAACCAACTAAGTAGAGTTTTCTCCTTAGTTAAGGCAAAAGACTTGTGCATCAGAAAGGAGAGTTTAATGTTCTTTAAACAGAATCACCCAGAAATTTAATGAAAACTTTTATTCATTGTTAGTAGCTTGGTAATATTTTCTGCTGTTGCTTTAGCTGTTATCTTTTGTGGATCCTCAGAGCTTGATCTCAATACAGGTCTTCCATATTTAGCGGTTTGCGCTCATACACAAATATCTTGTGCTCTTCTGGGGGTTTGATTCTTCCATGCATTCTTCCATTGAATCTCAAGCATCTAGCCATTTGATTATAGTAGATTAAAATATGGTGATATTTTTTCAGCTCTTTCATTGAAAGGACAAAATCATATTCCCATTTCTTGGATTGATGTTGATTTGTGATTTCATTAAAGGAATGTGGTTAATTGCAGTGTACACAGCCTTGCTTGCTTTAGGATGCTGTCCATGGAATGCCCCCAAAGGAGCTGACTTCACTCTCAGAGGGTCAGCGGACACATGGGGGACAGAATGCTCTCCTGTCTCCCAGCTGACACCCACTCAGCGTGCGTGAGTGAGGCCACCTTGGATTCCTCAGTAGAATGAGCTTCCCAGAGTGGAACCTCATGAGTGAACTGTGTCAAAGGGCGTGTTTCTGCAGAATAGGAAGTTTGTGAAATTTTTTTTTTTAAA
>PVJA010006709.1:0-17300 GCA_004027025.1 Myocastor coypus
ATGAGCTGGAATGGGGTCAGTGGTTCCTTTCAGGGAAGGTTGAGGCTGGTTAGAGTCAGGCCAATCCTCCAGCCCCTGTTCCTCTATCTTGGAAGAGTGAGTTAGTTTTCCTGTCCAGAATAGTTGAGTACCTAGAAGCCCCTCGCATGGCCTGTCTTCTAATCACTATCCCAGTGGAGGGCAGTGGGTGTCTTGGAACTAAAGGGTCAACCCCTCAGGAGAGGTTCTGGGGATACCCCAAAGATTAAAGGTTGGCTCTCTTGGCTGGATCTATATCTAGGAAGTGGTTGAAGATGAACTGCTTGAAGGTTTGTCATGATTTGGGACTTAACGTGGAGTCTAGAAGTTCAGGTTTGATTGTTTTACCATGGGTAATATTTTCCCCCAAAGATCTTATGAGAAAGGTTCTTGCTCTATAAATCATAGGCTTCATTCTGTAGGCACCTTCCCTTCTTGCAACCAAGCCCCACTCCCATATGCCGTCAGAGACTTGTGTCTGCTGGGTTGGGGAAACAACTTGTCTGATTGCTGAGCCACCTTTGTACCTAAAGAACAGCCTTTGATGTCCAGTGCTGCCAGAGTCTAGGGATGATGTAGAAGAGCAGAACAGAGCACAGCCCACAGATGCTGGCCCGGGGTCTAGGCTGCTGCAATGAACCAGGGCTGCTGGAGCTCCTACGGGAGAGGAAATGATGAAAACGAGTAGAGCAGGGAGCAGAGGGTGGGAAGGACAGCATAGACCCAAGGCCTTCTGCTGACAGAGGCCAGAGAAGGGCAAATAGGGTCCTCGGGAGGTGACAGTCTTGTTTGACGGGGAGTTAATCACATTCTCTAATTCCTATTGAGATATGCCCTGATGTCCTTACCAGGGGAACCTGGTAGGAAACTGTCAAGATCATTCCATTCTTTCTACTTACTAGATCTGAAGAGATTGCGCAGCAGCCACTTCTCCTTGTGCAAACCAAGGAAAAAGTTGGGCTCATTTTTAGAGTGATATTTCCAATGAAACAAAAGAGAGAGAAGGAAGAACGAAGATGGCAAGAGACCAGGGAAAGGAAAAGGCAGAGACAGGAAAAGAAATAGAGAGAAGAGTGAAAGAAAACACAAGACAAAGTGAAAAAGAAAGGGAAAAAAGGAGGGAGGGAGGGAAGGGAGAGAGAGAGAGAGAGAGAGAGAGAGAGAGAATTAAAGCACCCAGCCTAGACTCTTGTCATCGGAAGTGTGGGATATATAAAAGTTTCCCTGACAAAAAACTACTCTGCTGAAATGACACAGAATGCATAAACCACAGCCCCAATTAACAGCAGTGCGGGACATGGTCAGGCCACACACACAGAAGGAAGACTTTCTGGACAGTGTTAAAGGAAGTGGAGAATTGGCAATCCTCAGAAGATAGATAGAGATGGGAATGGGGAGGAGAGCTAGGAATTCGAGAAAGGACTGCACTCCACCAGATGGAATGGCCTTACTTCAATAACACAGCAGCTTTGAGAGAAAGCACATGTCTGCATCACAGCAAACATTTTGGTCAGAATAAGCTCTGGAGCATGTCCCTGGAAGCAGTGTTGATGGAACCTGTGGGTTTAGTACGTGGGTCACTGGCCCACCCCAGGCCTGTACTGAGGATTATGTTGGTGAGGCTGCTGAAGCTCTGCTACAGTTGCTCAGTATGACTGGGTGTGAGCAAGGAGAGCATCCTAGGATGCTGAGCTCCCAGTGCTAAAATGCAGGAAATGCCACTCAAGCTGGGAGATTTGGACAGCAGAGAGCAACCATCACACAGTCCCAGCCTGGCAGGTGGGTTCTGCACCCAAGACCTTCGACCTGACTTGGCCCTGTGGAGAGATGGTACAGAGGAAGCTGAAGGAAAGATTTTTTATATATATGAAAGGCCTAGATGGGACCAACTAAGAAGTACGATGGTATTGTGAGATTTAGAGAGAGAGAGAGAGAGAGAGAGAGGAAACAACACATACATTTCCCCTCCTATAAGGAAGGAACTATTCAGAGACGAGGGAACAGGCTGCCCCAGTGGGATGGTAGGCCAGCACTGCCAGCAGGACTAGGTCGAAAAGATCAGAGTTCTCCTGGCAAAGAGGTAGGTGACGTTTCCAGGATCCCTGGAGGCATGTGGCAGAGACAAAGAAGACGCAGGGAGACCAAGGGTGAGAAGCGTGGAGGGGCTCCAGAGGTGATCAGCAAAGGTGGTGCTGTTTGGAGAATTTATTATTATCTGGTATAATTAACCAAAACAGAGCTATTATAATTGTTCAGGCTTAATGAAATCTAGATTATGTGTAATCTGCTCACGCCAAAGATCTCTTTAGTGAGAAAAGTATAACATTTAGCTTTATGTGAATCATTATATGTTAGGTACAGTGCCAAGTTTATGACCATGATTATTTTGAACCCATAACAGCTTTAAGAGATAAGTATTGTCGCTAGTCTTGTCATTTTTTTTTTTGTCTTTTTTTTTTGAGACAGGGTCTCGCTATGCAGTTGAGGCTGGTCCTGAGCTCACTTTTGTAGCCCAGGCTGGTCTCGAACTCGCACCAATCCTCCTGCCTCAGCCTCCCGAGTGCTGGGATTACAGGCGTGCGCCACCACGCCCGGCTTAGTCTTGTCATTTTAAAATAAGGCACAGAGTGATTTGGAGAGGTGTCCCAGGACACACTGGACCTCTTATTTTCTCTCTTAGGGGTTAAATAAGGAAGCTGTGGGGCCATGGATTCAGTCACTTAGTAGTCGTTAGTTCTGATAACTTAACACCATGAACTCCAACCATGCACAGAGTGGGTAATAAGCATTAGCTACTGACTAGTTGTTAATTTGTTAGACATATGACCAGATATCTCATGGAAAACGTCAGAGTTGCAACAGTTTGAAACCATCATTTGAGCTTTCAACTTCCATTTTTCTTTAAAATCCAGTTTTATTCCAATACTTACATCATTTTGATCTGTAGTTTAGGGTTTTCATCTGCACTGACTTTTTCATCTGTGTTTGACACTTTGCCTTCTAGAACCTTTCCATGTTGTCAGTCTTAATTAGATGGGACATTGTTTGCATATACTGTGGCTGCGGGGAGTAGGGCAGCATTCTGGCCCTGTCTTACAACTTCCTGTCCCTGCATTACGGACCTTCTTGTAAGAAAAGCATGCTACCACTGATCCCCACAACTTCCACTGCATCAGAAGAGATTTCCCTGGCTGACCTGTGCCAGGAACAGGCTTGATCTGAGATCTACTCAGTGCTCAACCACTTTCTAACATTTGACACACCAGCGACTCACACATACAGAGGCTGCTTTTTTTTTGGCATCCTGCTTTATCTGTAGGAATGGAATCTTCCGTTCTTTAGCATTTGACACAACACCATATGCCTTTTCCAGAATTTCCTAGCATTCACTGCTGTTCAGTTGCTGTCTTTCCCACTAGCTAAGCGTTAAGCTTGAAATAATAGATTTGTTAATAATTCTGCTTCTTTTATATCTTATGGAAATAGTGCCAGTTTGAAATACTTTTCCTTTGCTTGTGGGTATCTGAGATGAAAATGCTAGGATGTGATTTTCTACTTTCTGGGCAAAGTTGACACTAGCAATACCCAGCAGCTGGTCCCCTAGTTCCTGCCCCCTCTCAAAAACAAGTTGTAAAAAACAATGTTAATTTGTAAAAAGAATTGGTTTAGGTCATCAGAATTTTAAAGAGTTTTATGAAATTATGAATATTTACTTAACATTTATCAATGTTAACATCTATTAATATTCACTTAATATGTAATAACATTTAAATTATCTCAGCAGTATATTCACTAACTTATTGCTTATCATTAGATTTTAGAAATCATTGTCCTTAAATCATTGAAACTACTTTAGACACACGTAATTAAATAAAAACATCTCTCATTTTTCCTCTTATTAGACTAACTTTGCAATTTTTAGACTTGATCAAAGTTGAAATATGTACTCATAATATATAGTCACTTCTTTGTATGCAGTCTTTTAATATTTTCCATGTAGGTTTTCAGATTGTAATTGTGATATTGTAAAAGGTAGACTTGAATCAGAACCTCCCAGAAGACAAGTAAAGTTCTAGGTATGTCCATAAATGATTGACAGGTGGATCAACCAACTGAGAGTTGAGTGGCTCCAACTTAGATGTGAGTGACACCAACCAATAACCTTGCAGTTTGAATGGACTCGAAAAGGAGGGGAAGAAGAAAGCCTTCCCCTTTCGGCGGCATTCTGCTCTTGGCCATTACTTTTGGATGTTGGTCTCCAGTATTTTAGCTTTCCGTTGCCAACTCTTCGGCCTTCAACAGAGACTGTCTGACCTTTCAGTGCTGCTACTCTACTGGTGGCTGCTGTGGCCTTCCCAACCTTCACCCTTTGGCTGCTACCACATTGGCTGGCTTTCCAGAACACAAACCACCATCCTGAATTCTTTCACTTCTAACCCTACAGGCAGCCACTGGAAGTCTTCCACCTCTGATCCTGTAAGTTTATCTAAATAATTCCTTTGCTTAATCATACATATTGTTTACATCATACATATTGTTCATTTCCACCAAGGAATTCTAATACAAATTATAATAATCTCAGAAAGGATAATCCCTTTGGTGACTGAGATGCTACATGCAGTAGCACGTTTTACTGTGATAAGACTATAATTTTTTACAACTTTAGTCATATTTCAAATTGATTTTGTAAGAAAAGGACTGTAATTATTTAAGACAAACTAACAAAAATTCTAATAACTAATAAAAAACTAATACTAACTACCAAAATATATAAATATATTTTAAATTATAATTTCAATATGATTGCTAACTTTTCTTTGATTCATGTAACTTTTACCTATGCAAGAGATGGTAACTAAAAATTTAGTTCAAAGTAAATGAAAAACATGGTGAAATTAAATAAATGCAATGATATTAGAAAACATTTTCCTCTGGCTTCAGAAAACAACCTTAAACCTCATCTCTACTAACCATGTTGCAACCATGTTGTAGTCGTGAATGTGATTTGGGTTGAAGTTTGCTCTCCAGAATGACATGTTAAAGTCCTGACCTTTGTTATTTATTGATATGAACTTATTTGGAAATAGAGTCTTTATGGATGTATTTAAGATATAATCCTACAGACGTAGGCTGGGCACAGAAGCTAGTTAATTATGAGCATTCTATTAGAGAAGCAGAGGAGAGAGAAAGAGAGATACAGAGACAGAGAAAGAGACAGAGAGAGACTTTGTGTAAGTGGAGCCAAGAATTGGAGTGAAGCAGCCACAAGCCAAAGGAAGCTAGAATGGCCAACAACTTCCTGAAGTTCTTAGAAGAAAGATGGCTCCTCATGTCCTGTAGACCCATGATCACATCCATGCTTTGATTTCACACTTGTAGTCTCCCAAATCAGGACTGACTACATTTCTGTAGTTTTGAGGTACTCAGTCTGTGATAATTCGGGATGGAGGCTCTTAAGCAACTAATCCACATGTGAAATTTCATTTTTTGTGAAACATAGAAGAAATTGATGTAAGAATGCAGCTGGGCTAAGAGATACTTCTTGATGTAGTGTAGTACCACTTCAACACTATAATATAATACACACATACACACACACATGCATGGAGGTGAATTATTCTAAAAAATATAAATAATAGTAAACAATCTTCCATGATTAGAGCCAGAAAATACAGCGTGTTACAAGATTAGAATCTCCAAGAATTTTAAGTAAATCCATAGGACTATAAAACTAACTGTACCTTTGAAAGATTTAGAAAATGGAAGAATAAATGTAATACTAAAAACATGAAAAGGGAGAGTCAGTTTTAGAAGAAAACAGAATCTATAAGCTTGATCATATGAAATAAAGTAAAACAACAGTTCTAGTGACTGAAGTTACAAACAGGTCAAATAAGTTAAATACTGCTGAAGAGAGATGTAGAACCAATAAAACAATCATCATGACTAATCATAGTGCTAGCAATAGTGCTTTACAAGCTATCATGAATGTTTATTCCCAGAATATACAGAATAGAAAGAAAGCAAAAGCTATCTATATTCATGTTACTTCTGCTCCACTTCCAAGAAGAAAGAATTCCTAAACCAATCTGAGATTGACTTTGCACTGTGTTTGAAGAAGTTCGGTTATATATGGCCAGTTTTTCCAAGACTCAGCTTCCCTGTCCGCCTTCAGCTGCATGATCAACTTGAGCTCCAGAGGGGCTCTGATGCCCAACACCAAAGCTTCCTTTTCTCTTCTCAACAATATGAAGCCATAATACAGAAGTCAGTCACAGCTGATCTAGTAAAATATTGATCAAACATTTAGGAATGGTTTATGGAAAATTAGGACTTTAGATAATCTAATCTGCACCACGGAGGCTGAATTATCTACAGTCAGATCCAAACAATAGCAAATCAATCCATAAGGCATTCCAAGAAGGAGCCAGAAATTTTAAAGAAATGAAATTCACTTTGTTACCAATGGAAAGTTTAGTGACGGAGGAGAGGCTGTATCGTTATATCCAAATTTCTTCATTTCAGTTTCTCCTCCTCTCTTAACTCACACAATTAATTTGCATGAATTAAGAAATATTAACTAAGTAATAGTACAGTTGAAACAAAGATATGGTAGCAATAAAGATGATCATTCAAGTTTATAAATATTGATTTAATGTCATTCCTCAAAATTTACAAATGCAATGTTTTGTAATCCTAGAGAAATATTGAACATTTCATTATAACTATACATAAAAAACAAAATAATATATATCTATATGTAAAATGACTGACCTGTTGAATCTAAAATTAAACTTAAGTGATAATGGGGCAAAAGTGGTTTTCATTCCAAGTGTATAGGACTAATGTGAGATTTTTGTAGGAATTCATGTAATTGATCAAAGGAGCATATTTATGATCCTGATGTTACCAGCCAATGAGAAGAAATGGATAATTTAATAATTATGTGAAAAAATGTGTAGTTCTGGAAGAATAAGAAATGAGTTTGTTCTTCTAAACATAAAACCAAAGCATGCCCAAATTGATTAAAAGTTTAATATAAGAAGAAAAGATAAACCCTAGAATAACATATGGATTAATAAATAAGTCTCATTTTGGATCTTCAATGTTCTTTGAATACATGTTTTTATAGAAAGCAAGGACTGAGCAGATGAGGGATATAGGATTTAGGAAAAGAGTGCAAACTAGAAGAATTTAGCAAAGGGCTACATATGCAGGACTTCAAATTTGATACAACTTTAAGTTGACTCTAAAATTAGATAAAATGCTTTACAAAGTTACATATGGTGTAACAAAATAAAGGAATTTAAAATCCAACCAAGGACTAAAGGAAAAATAATTATGACAATTTAAATGGATTTGATAGCAAAAGCAGTGCAATAAATTCACAATAGGAATTTTGATACGTTTTCTAAAAATGTCAATAGAGCTTTATGCTTTCTAAAACCAAATGCAAAGGATGAATGTTCTCATCCATGGAGTTTCCATTAATTTCTTAGTATCACCCTCAAATCTAGAGTTATCTTATAGATTGGAAAGGATTAGAGAATACAATGGCTACAGTTTTAATGATAAATACAAATGTCATGGTAACAAAAACTACCAACTGAGCAGTGCTATTTTGTTAAAGAATCATAACTGTGAAATACTAGAGTAGATAACCAATAAATGAATATTGACATATCAATCAGCTTTGTACTCCAGAATGCTTTTTTTTTTTTTTTTTTTAATAAGGGTTTAAACTCAGGACCTTACACTTACAAGGCAGGCACTTAAGTCACTGAGCTCTCTTCCTACCCTAGAATACATTTTAAACAAAGTCAAATTATGCCCTAAAATACTACTTATAGGAAATAATCACGAGGATTTAGTTGCAAGTATCAATCATAATTTAAGTTCAAGGTAAATTGCAGTATTATTTACACTAGTAATAAACTTGGAAAATTGCATGTTTAATAATGGAACAAATTAAAATTAAATGCTATGCAGATTTGATAAACCATTTTCCAGGTCTCACTGAAATAAGGTTGAAGTCTTTCAAAGATGCAATATTATGAATAAAAATATTGAATTTAGTATATCTCAGTGAAATAAATAACGTACATGTAAAATAAAAATAAAAGCACTTTTCTTTACATTTCATTTAAGCTTAAATTGCCTTAATTTTTTCTGGTTTTTTTTTTCTGTTAGCAGAATTCATAGGTTGTTTTCATGATTTTCCTCTGCTATGAAGATCTTTGTGGGGCTGGGGAGATAGCTCCATGGCACAAGTACCTGCCTAGCAAGTGCAAGGTCGTGAGTTTGAGCCTTGGTCCCACAAAAAAAAAAAAAGATCTTTGAGCAGGAGAGAAAACATAGATCAGGGAGACATTGATTTTTATGTGTGTAAATGTGTGTGTGTGTGTGTGTGTGTGTGTGTGTGTGCGTATGTGTGTGTTCATGTGTGCATCTATATGTGTATGTTAGCTAGGAAAAAGTGAGATTTATGAAAGTAAGGCTCAGGCTTTTTAAATATGACAAGGAATGGGATGATTCTAAAAATAAATCATGAAATTATAGCAGATGGAGGGGATGCGACTAGGATCACTACTTGAAGAGGGACAGAAGCAAGGTTGTATGCAATAAAGCAAAATTCAAGTAAAAGGGCAGATGTTTAGGGTGCACACAGTCCATAGTGAAGAAATCCTCATGAGACAGCAGATAAAGTCAGAGATCTCCAGAGATGCGAGGCATGAGACTGAGGCCTTGAGGTTAGTTGTTGAAATTCTGGAATAGTCACTGTTCAGAGTGGGGGATGGAACGCACCAGGGGACTGCAAAACCATAGAGAGGGCTAGACTATAGCTGGAGGTAGAGTGGTTCCAGCACTACCACAGGGCATACGCATCTCTCCTGCAGCCCTACCTGGCGCCATGCCTGTGGAGACCAGCAGACTATCATCAGCCTGAAGCAGCTGGGGTGCTGACGATGGGGAAGGGAAGGATAGCATGCTGAAGGGATTCTGGATTTGGATGCATGCCGGTAGAGAAGTCTACAGAAAAATGACCTACAGGTTTAGGCCAGCTGGAAAGGAAATAAAACTATGACAGGAGGCAGTGAGAGAGGAGAAGGGGACATCAGAGGAGGGAAGTCTCAGGCTTTAGGGTCCACAACAATCCCCAAGGAAGCCTGCTGAAATGCAGAGTACTGAGCCCTATTCCAAGAAAGGTGAAATCACAGAGAAATTCCAGGATATTGCCTGTTTAATAAGTGACACATGTGTTCAGTGGGTCATTCTTTAAATACAGTTAGGGTTAACATATTAAGACTCCATGTCAAAAAACAGAAGTAGCAAAAGACAGAGAAAGAGAGAGAGAGAGAGAGAGAGAGAGAGAGAGAGAGAGAGAGAGAGAGAGAGAGAGAGAGAGAAATGAACAAGAACCAGCACTAAGTCATTTAACCATCATGGGTGAGAACTTCTGCATCAGGACCAGCCTGGTAGTTGATAAGACCCAGATCAAGACTGCTGTAGCCTCTGCTTGAGCTTGTCTAGATCCGGACAATGTAATTGTGGGGTTTGAAATTTTGGCTCAGCTTTCTACAGATTTTGCCAACCCAAATTTCATAAGTACCAACACAGTGTTTCCCAAACTCACAATCAATGGAACAAAGCCTTTACCAGAAATACTCAAAAACATTTCAGCAACAAAAACAGAAAGAATGTTCCTTGAACAAGTCATTTGGGGGAAATGTAGACTTAAAAATATCAGAAAGATATTTATATGACGTATTCTCCGTTGTGTTTTACGGGCTTCCGGTGAGGAAGAGAGGGCATTCCTAAACACACACTGGTCCCAGCAGGGCTGCTTCTGCTTTGTTCTTCATTCTGGTCTGCTTTGTCTCTGGCTCTTATTTCCTTTCCCACATCTCACCAGAGTTCTTGATTTTTAGAATGACTGCGCATTTTTCTGCGTAAAATAGGACAGCACATCTCAGGTACCTTTACCCAAGGCCTGGGAACTCACATCAATCACATTATTCTAAAAAATTAGTTCTTGGGGCCCAGCGGGATGGCTCAGTGGTCTAAAGTGCCTGCTTGGGAAAGCTTGGTCGACTTCAGGGACCGCGGTTCGATCCCTGGCACCACATGCTGCACCAGCCCTGCCCTTGGGGTGGGGCTGAGCCAGCCATAAAAATGAGTGAATAAACAAATAAAGGTTCTGAAACAAGAAA
Organism: Myocastor coypus; assembly: GCA_004027025.1. NCBI lineage: Eukaryota > Metazoa > Chordata > Mammalia > Rodentia > Myocastoridae > Myocastor > Myocastor coypus. Next base: position 10,230 of record PVJA010006709.1, read on the forward strand.
AAATAAATAAATAAATAAAATAAATTCTTTAAAATAAATAAGTAAATAAATAAAAAATAAAAAAAAATTAGTTCTTCACTCATTGCTCCCAAATGATGAAATGGAGTAGTCCAAACTCTTCTTATATTTGCTTGAGGTTTTGCTATATGCCAGAAGCAAATAGTTTAAATATTTTAAGGTAACAATTTTCCCTTTAATCTTTGAAATAGAGAGTAACAGATTTTAAATCTTGGAGTTTTGCATTCTTCAGTAAGTTCTAGTCCATGATATGCATTTCTGTTATCTTAAAAAATAGACTAATGGATTGTTGGATCAATTTATCTTTAAATTTTTTTCATTTGTATTTTAAAATGGAACTATACATTTACTTTCCTATGGTATTTTTGCCCACTTTATTATTAGGATAATTAGAGTCATGCTCACCGAATAAAATAGGCAAGATTAACTATACTGTGAAATTAAACAAAAATTAGGTGAGAGTTAGTCTCTGAAAGTTGGTATAATTTATTAAATCCAGGTCTTATGCTTTTTCCTGGTTTCACTTCCTTTCTAGATTATTTTGCACACTCATTCATGTCCAGTTATGCATGCATAAAATATCACTGCATGAAGCTTAAAAAAGAAACCTGGCCTGGCCTGATAGCTCAGAGGACTAAAGAGCCTGCTAAGGCAGAGTGCAGAGACCATGTTTTAGTCCCTAGTGTGCTGTGCTGGCCCCATCCCTGGTGCGCAATGAGACCGTGATTGAGACTGGGAATGGTGGCATGAGCCTGCAAGCCCAGTACTTAGGAGGATGAAAACAAGAGGAGCACTATGAGTCCAGTCTGTGTAGTAAGACCCTGTAGAACCTATACTAAATACAAAAAAAAAAAAAAAGAAAGAAAAGAAAATTAGATTTATCTAGATCACTATAATTTAAGCTACAAGTTCCATTTTGAATCCTGCCATGAATTATTTAATGTTCCATAGATCAATTTACAACAGGCTTACCATACTTTGAAAACTATAAATTTAAGCTGTGCTTTACACAATTAAATGATAAGTGTATTTATTTGGGCAATTTTGACATTAATTAAAAATTTCACAATTTTGTTGACTTTAGTCAACAAAGATGATCATTGCTTAGTAGCTACTGGGCCTCAAAATGCTTTTTCTTTAAATTTAAAAGTCTTTTCTATAAAAAGCAAAGAACTATATTTTTTGTCAGTGGAAAGAAAGCTAAAATGCCAAAGAATTTAAATTTGATTTTGAAATTTGAACTATAACTAAAATTAGCCAAATAAGTTCTTCCATCTTTTTTTATGAAGCATACCAACTGCCTTTTTAACTAGTGAGATTTTCTATGTTTTCATTTGAATGGTGCTCCCTAATTTTTCCAATGTCATAATGGTAAACAAAGATAAAGAAGTAGATGCCACACTTTTAAAGAATGGTTTTACTTTAGACAACAAAGACGGCCAGCTTCAAGATCTCAGAACAACATCTGTTTAGAAACTACAGGTTGCAAAAATACAAATAGTTAAGACTCAGTTACGTTGGTATCTTCACACTCTTTCACAGGAGTAAGAGAGGAGAGAGAGAGTAGGGGAGAGAGAGAGAGGGAAAGAGAGAAAGAGAAACTGTAATATGTACTTCACCTGTCTCTGTCTGAGCTGCAGTTCAACTGCGGTTCCTAAAAAAAATTATAACTTCCCTGCTGATTAGGGCACCATAGAAAAGGCGAATAACATGTCTTCTAATAAGTAACATTTTATTCCAAACACAAGAGACAGCTACAACTTATTTCTGCACTCTAAAATTTTCCAATAGACCCAAATATGGACATTTTCTGCCTTAATTTTGAAATTCACAATTTCTTGTACATTTTTGTTTATTTAAACTTCAGTACACAAATATAGCCATTCAATAGGCACTTAACTTCAAAATACTTTCTCTTTAAATTTAAGAGTCTAGGGCTGGCCAAATAGCTCAGTGGATTAAAGCACCTGCCAGAAGGTGCAGGGGCCCCGGGTTTGATCCCAGGCCCTGCCATGCCAGCCCCGCTCCTGTGGTGCATGTCTTTAATCCCAGGTCTTGGGAGGCTGCAAATAGGGGAATCACTACAAGTCCAATCTAGTAGTGGATTCCTGAACACCCTGAAGACCTTTCCCTAAAATACAACAATAATAATAACAACAATAGTAATTTTAAAATAAATTTAAGAGTCTTTTCTATAGAAAGCAATTTGTTAGTTACTTCACATAATGATTTTTGCACTGTCAGTGCAAAAGAACAAGTAGAGACTGAAGAGAAGGAAAGAGAGTAAGAGTAAAGGAAAGATGTAGAAGAAAGAGGAAAGTAGAAAAAAAAGATGGAGAGAGAGAGAGAATGGAATGATTGAATTATGTTTCCCCATGAATGTTTCAAATGATGCAATGGTGATACAACTAGTCTCTGATTTATAGGTGGAATCCAATGTCACTGGGAAATTTTATGATTCCTGGAATCCAACACTAAGTGTGCTCACCCAAACAAAAATAAACACAAACTGGTCTCTTCTTACATAAGCCAACTGTAGAAATTTCCCTAGAAGCGAAGTAGGGATGGATGCTCTCATGCTATGTACAGATGTTGTCAAATCTCTTTTTAGGCCTCCAAGTTCTGTGTTATGTTTCAGAAGTTTAAGAGATGACTATGAGCAAAGAAATGCTGCCCTGGGGCTCATAGTAGTTGTGGCCCTCCGGAGATGCTTGGCAGCTACTGCACCCTGTTGCTGTTTCTGTCGGCAGTTTTGATTTTGAAGTAATGGGCATGTATACATTTAGTTCATTTGTAAATATGGGAGGGGCAAATTCACTTTTCTATGAGGACTTTCCTTAAATCCATCTTTTCAGCAGCAAAGTATGCTATCTAATGTCTGTTCTAGTCATCAGTAAACAGCTTTCTTTGTTCTAGAATTACTTGACTTATATCACACAGGCTTTTAAAATCCAAAAATCTTTGAGTCATGTGGACAAATTCAGTTTCTTAGCCAACAAATCACTGGGTTCGTAGACAGGCAGAAACCAGGCCATTGACCTTTTCCTCTTTGAGGTAGGGAGGCCAGTAAATTTTCTTGGAATACAAGAAAATTTCTCAGGCTATCAGATAGTACTTGAAAGTGTGGCCATGAGCCCATTTGATTTGTTTCACAGAGAAACTGTCCATCAGTAGGGTCCATGAACAGTTTTTAGACATTCCCTAAGTTAGTTATCCAAACTTACAACTCTAGGATCATGTCATAAACAGCTCATGAACTTCACCAAATAGTGCATTTCTTTTAACAATATGGGTACTATTTTCAGTCTTGATTTTATTTCCATTGTATGACCATAGTTTTAACTGTCTTGAGTAAGGATTTTTATTTTCTTCCACTACTATACCACTCTCGACCTTCCTGGTTACATTTACAATTTGATTGATTTATGGTAGTTTTTTAATTGTTTATTTGTGTGGTTTGGTTAAGGTGCAGATAGTTGTCCTCTTTTATTGGTTTATTTAATTGCTTGTTCCCATGGTAACACTTTTAGTACATTTTTTTCTGGACGTTGAAGGATGCTTAGGGGGCTTTTGTGTGGTGGTCTGTTAATCTTCAACAGACCCTGCTGGGATTTCTTTGGGCTTTCTTCTCTAATTTTTTGAGCAAAGTGACTTCTTTAACCCTTAGGAGGCTAAGTACTACTTCTGTTAAGTACCACTTCTAGACACACTGGTGCAATGGAAGTCGGAAAGTGATGAGCAGCGGGGAACCATAGAACCACTGGTAAGGGAGATTCAATACAGTCAGCTGCAAAAAGACACCTCAAATTTGCATGTAATCACCATGATGTTTATAAAACAATATGGCTGCTTATTTTGTGTGTGGTTTGCACTAAAAGGCAAGATAGCTGTGGGTGTTATGTTATGGCTGTTGTTCAGTAGATGCATTTGTGGGTTTTTTGTTTTGTTTTGTTTTGTTTTTGTTTTTATTTTTCATTTTATGGCCGGCTCAGTCTTCCCTGAGGGTGGGACTGGTGCAGCCTGTGGTGCCAGGGATTGAACTGCTGTCTCTTGCTGTCTCTGCAGTAGTCTAAGCAGACACTTGAAACCACTGAGCCATCTTGCCAGTTCCCAGATTTTCTTTTCTTTATCTCTTGCTCTCTCTATTTCTCTCTCTCCTCTCTTTCTCCCTCTCTCTCTGTCTTTCTCTCTCTCTCCTGTCTTTCTTTCTTCTTTCCTTTTTTTTTTGCAGTATCTGGGATTGAACTCAAGCCCTTGCACTTTCCAAGCAGATGTCTCCCCAGCCCCTACATTTGTGTCTTAATTTCTGCTTTCCAGTTATTATTGGTCCACTCTTGCTTGGCTTTGACCTACTCTCTGGGAGACTTAACTATAGTCTTCTAAGTTGAAAGGATGTCATGAGATGGGAGAAATGAGATCACTCATGAAACATGTTGCATGTCTGTTCAGTTCAGCATTTCTACATCATAAAAAATGACTCTGGGGGCTGGGGAGATAGCTCCGTGGCACAAGTGCCTGCCTGGCAAGTGCAAGGTCGTGAGTTTGAACCTCAGTCCCACCAAAAAAAAAAAAAAAAAAAAAAAAAGACTCTGCACTTTCAAAGTTCATATTAAGGTTTTAAAAATATAATTTTCATGCCTTAATGTGACTCAAATGTGTTTTTTGCCTCATGTATGTGTGTTGTGAAATAATGATAAGGAATAATTATTTTTACTGTTTCCAACAAAGACAATAATCTAAACTGTATACCGCATACATCTTAGGTTCTGAAAGAACTATACATGTGTACTTCATTAACTCTTATGCATTTAGAAGACAGATCACATGTAAAATCATGCTTCATCTTCAATATTTTCCCCTTAACTGGCTGTGTTTTAGTGAGGAAAAGAGTTATAAAATATTAGCAGAGAAGAGGTGTCATACTCTTGCATGTTTATATGTAATATGAATGTAAGCTCTGATGTTGTGAAGTGAAAAATACAATAAAAAATACTCCTGATTATTCTGTTAGTTCATTATAGAACAATCTTAATACTAAAGGAGATCTTCATACAAAAAAGGAGATAATTTTATTAGCAGAATGTATCACGTGTATCAACCCTACTCACAGAAGCAAAATCAGGGTAGAGGCAAGCAAGTGACAGTGATGGGGACAGATGACACAAGTGATCAGAGTATGCAATGTGCATGGCCCGAAGGAAAACCCTTTAATCTGCATAAGGAATGAAAAGAATGAAAAATAAAAGAGAAAGTAGTGTATAATATTAGTCTCATTACTGGAGTTATTTGTTTGGATATTTTTTCTTCTTGTTGGCCAAAGTCTAAAATGATGGATTATCAGATCTCTGAATAGTTTCAATAGTAAATGAATTTGTCATAATAACTCTATTGCTAAGAAAAACAGTTCAAATTTATAGGATGTGGAAATTAAATGGAGCTTGAGCTCTACTTGTATAATCACTTGTGAAGTTACTAATTCTACTCTGAAAATAGAGAGTCAGGGTCTTGCTTTTGTCCAAGTTGTTCCCAAGGATTGGTACTTTCAACCTGGTTGGGTGAGTAAAAGAACTGTATGTGTCAGGGCGCATGCTGAGTATTTCACAGGCACAGCCACTTCCAACAGAATGTGGGGACAGCATATTCGCTGTGAGCATGGACACCAGATATGGATAACACTGAAGTAAAATCCTCCCGCTGGTGGTCGCTTCACTCATTCTATGGATATCAGTTTCTCCATCTGAAGAATGTAATAACTTCTATTCCATAGTATGAAAATGGCTAGTGACTGTCAAGGGCTAATGTATTAAAGGTTTGATCCATGAGGTGACATAATTAGGAAGTTATCACACGTTTAAGAGGTGGAGAAGTATGGGAATCCTCAGTCCTTTGGAGAAAGATTGTTAAAGGGCATTGTATGACTCCAGTCTGTCTGTCTCTGTCTAGAGCGCTCTCTCTCTCTCTCTCTCTCTCTCTCTCTCTCTCTCCCTCTCTCTCCCCCCCCCGTCTCCCTCTCCTTCTCCCTCTCTCTCACCCTCTCCTTCCTCACTTGAGACATAAGTTCTTTCCACAGCACATGCTCCAGCCATGATGTACCTTTGTTAGAGGCTCTCATCAGTGGGGACAGCCAGTTTTGGATGTGAAAGTCTGCAACTCCGAACCTAAATAAGCCTCTTTGCTTTATGAGTAGCCTAGGCCCTTCTTTCATTACAATAATGGGAAACTGCCTAATACAGTGTGCTTTCTAGCTTTTCTTTAGGACTCACTGAGATCAACGTGCCTTGAAAAAATCAGTAGTATTTAAGCTTTTTCTAGTAGAAGTGGTTAGTGTTTATGTGATTCTAGAAGCCAAGAATTCTAAAAGAGAGGAGATGCTAATGATGGCAGGGTAAAATGACAGTGCAAATGGTACCCAATATGTTGCTTTCTTTATGGATAAGTACTTTTATGAATGGATACCAAAGAGATGATCATTTGACTGTAACTAAGTTAGAAATATATTGTAATACAATTTAGAGAAAATAACACCCGGACCCCAAATACAAGTTTACTATGTAGACTTCTACTTGACTTAATATTTACCGGTAGAACTTTCATTCTACTTGACCACTAATTCACTGATTATTCTGGACCTTATAGTAAGAAAGCCCTGTTTATCTATTTATATTAATGGAGAAATTGTATTTCTACTAAATACATTATTAAATCTATGATAGTCCCAATAGATAGAAATATGTATTTACTCAAAAAATACTGTTATTGACAATAAGGCATAATGTTATGGATGACAGAAAAGTGGAGTTATTAGCATATAGTTAATTTTCAGCAGAAGTCAGAAAGTTTAGCATTTGATATAGAGATTTGGATCGTATACAACCAGGTGAACTTTATTCTAAAACTGCATACATGCTCTGGCTAAGAGTTTAGTTCTATATTACCCTTTGCCATTCACTTTTTTTTTTTTTTTTCAGTACCAGAGATTGAACTCAGGACATTGTGCTTGCCAGGCAAGCCCTTATTCCACTGAGCTATCTCCCTGGCCCCTGCCATTCACTT